>JANIPN010000007.1:5606228-5627907 GCA_027478595.1 Erythroxylum anguifugum
GCGAGCAAAAATAAGACAGAAACATAGTGTTACATACTTGGCGTGCTCTTCAAATTTCATGCAACATATCATCCAGCTTTCGTGTGCTTAAACGCCAATGCTTCATTCAAGCCACGACCCAAGTTGTTAGAATAAACATGGGAGTTGTTTCTGTAAAAATCAAACGTCTTTCAAGCCAACATTAAACTTGGCTATGAAAAAACCTATTGTGTCAAGGGAAGATGACGGATCAAATCTCTGGACAAATTCTTCTTCCCCAGGTTTTAACCATTCCCTGCAAGAGTATCCACAACAGTTAGATTGTAATGGACATAAAATGCCTTTCAGAGTAATCAATCATCTCACAGCAACTTGACATGATGATGAGATTTGATGCTAGAATTGTCAGTTCAATAGAAAGGAAATTATAGCCATCGAGACAAATCTACCAATAATGTGGCAGAAATTGCTCGCAGGATCTACAAAAACAAACATACATTTCTTTGGGTTTAACAGTTTGGATGGTCAACACACAATTTTATAAATGTGAACACGGCTACAAACTAAGTCAGTCTGCCACAAAATGCATTTCCCTACCAAATTAACTTGAGGTAAAATTTTTCATTTTACAGAAACAGAATGCCCATTGAAATAGAAATAGCTTTTCTAGAAAGATCAGAGCACACACAAGCAACAGCTTTAACCATTTGAAAAAACCTTTTTCTCATAACTCTTTCTAGTTCCTTGGACATTCATTATAAATGAGCCACATAGTCTTCATTCAGTCCAACAGAAAACAACAATGGAAAGATATAAGTTGCAACATGCAGTTTCAAGTAATTACAATCAGTTTCTTTTTCTAATTTTAGAATGCAAAGCTAACAACAGCAAACTGCCTCGAACTTTAGTACTCTTTAATACAAACAAGATCAGCTGCCTGACTTTTTTCCAATAACTAATCAATCAACAAAAATATATAAGAGAATGCCATAGGATTAATAACAAACCAAGAGATTAAGGAAGCAGGCTAAATGATATAGTTTTCATGTATAAACTGCAAACATATTTTGCACCATATATAAGAAATTAAATGAGCAAAGCCATATGAAAGGACAGCACTACTTACTCAATGTGACCATTCCGAAATTCACACTGACCAATCAGGCCAGGTCCTCCAATTCTTGGACACTGGAACGTATTAAAAAAAACCATTCTCAATTGCATGTTCAATCAAACTGGTACGTTCATGTGCAAATTTAGTTCATCAAGATTCATCTTCAAGGTTAAAAGAACAATGGATAACCTTTAAGAAAAGGTATTGGAACACTATTTTCCATATTCAGTATTAACTTGTTCATATAAAGTGGACCATGACCTTTCCTGTACACAATAATCTCCCAAAACAAGATCCAATCTGTGTACCTTGTAAGGTGAAAATGGAGGATAGGGAGTACGTTTTCTTTCACTGCAAATATTCTAAAACAATATGGAGTCGAGTAATGTACAAGTTAGGGAAGTTTTGCCAGAATTATGAGTGGATTGGGGTGTTGACCTGGATCTTAGCTAAAACCAAGCAACTGAAGCCAAAGGCAGGGATCCTGAATACAGCTTTTACCACCACCATTTATACCATTTGAAAGAGAGAAATTCAAGACTTTATAAAGGGGAAGATACCAAAAGCACTACCTAGCTGAAGCCAACCTCAACTGGATAAGGGAGATTATGCTAGCTAAATCAGCACAAAATCAACTTACTTCAGATATGAAAATGAGATGGAACATTTAGAATGAGCTGCTTGTAACTTCTGTTCTTGTTTTTGTTGATTCTCTCTTGTAATTGAAACCTTTTGTAACCTTGTAATAGCTTTGCTATAATTAATAAATAATTCTCTTTTAATTTTTAAAAAAATCTCCCAAAATATTGTCCAAGTTGCACCTCAATCAAGCTCAAAACCCAATTGCTTAAAGAAAGAAAGCAAAAAGCAAACCGTGCTTCTCGCCTTATGAACAAAGGGATATTGAAATGTGAAAGGAGCATTACAGTGGCAGGAGTTATTAGTTTGGACTATAAATTTAGTCATCTCATTTGGAGAAGAAAATTCTTCGGCGAATCTCTCCTAGTCAGAGCTCATGATAATTATAAGGAGCATTATAGATAATCGAGAAATTTCAGAAACACTTTTTGTTGGGTTTGAAAAGCTAATAGGTATCACTTGTCTTGGACTTGGTACCAAGTTATCTTGATTTCAATGTTGCCCAACACAAACAGATTTAAGGGTTAATAAAGTAACAATGAGAATTTACAGTATTGATTTAAATAACTGCTTAGGTAGCATGCGAACTATGCGACATGTACATTACATAGCCTTAAGGTGACAAACTACATTATCAGTTTTACAATCTTATCCTATGTTATTAAAAAGTATTCTTTGCAAGTCTCTGAAACCTCCTTCTCCCTCCCCTCCCTTCCCCACTCTCTCTTTCTCTGTGCAATCATCACTAAAGTACAAGACATTAGACCGATATGTTGACAATAAAAAGTTACAAAAATCAAAAAATATCATCAACTTAATGTTTTAGTCATTGCTCAGATTTAACAAGTTCCCAGATAAAGACAATTTAGCTTAAATTTTTCAAATACAACCTATCTAGTATTCAGTGTTATGAAGCACGTAATTACTGTAAAATGCAATTCGTTAGTAAAATTATAAGGAGATATTCTAAAGTTCAACCCCCTAATTATTTTGAACATTCGAAAGTGAAAAAAAGTTAAAAGGTCTAACCTGTGGTGCCAAGGACAGGAAACTGTATGTATCCAAAGCATATCTTACCAATGCTTCATTCTCACCAGGATTTATTGTACATCTAGCAACATGAAAAATGAAAAACTTTAGTCATGGAGACATTAACCATCCTTGTAACAAGGAAGTGGCATACCAACCATCTAAGGATTTCACACACAAAACCACACACAAGGAAGATAATGCAAAATAAAAATAGTTAAGTTTACTTTTAGAAAAAGAAAAGCATGTCAACATTATCTTGTGTTTATTAGTGTGACAGATTCTAGAGATATGTAACTGATAGAATATTTCCAAGACTGTTACAGGCTTGATAATAGGGATTACATTCCCTAATTAGTGTTATATATATATGTGTGTGTGTGTAACTGACGGAAATTATTTATATATGTAACTGACGGAAATAGGGAAGAAAACTATATTGAACTTGATTATCTGTACATATGATTTCTATGATATATATACAAGAAACCTAGCTATAATTAAAGGATATTCTTAACTATCAAATCTCCCAATTATAGGAATAGATCTCTCAATTATAGGAAGAGATCACTATAGATATTAATTTCTAAATATATACACAGAAATAATCCAATCTAATTACTCTAGTTAATACTTCCCCTCAAGTTGGTGCATAGATATCACACATGCCCAACTTGCAAACAAGATTGTGAAACTGCTTGTTGTAAAGTCCTTTGGTAAAGACATCTGCCAGTTGTTCATTAGACCCCACATCGAATAAGTGTAAAAAACCATCCACAACTTTCTCCTTTACAAAGTGTCGGTCGATTTCTATGTGTTTTGTTCTATCATGATGAACATGATTGTGAGCTATGCTAATGGTAGCTTTGTTATCACAGTAGAGGGGTAAACTTCATCCATCAGTTGTAACTCATTCATCAGCTTTCTTACCCACAAGAGTTCACATACACCTTGTGCCATAGCTTTGAATTCTACTTCCGCACTAGATCTAGCAACTACATTATGTTTCTTGCTTCTCCAAGTGCTAGATTTCCTCCTATGAGCGTACAGTAACTAGTGGTTGATCTCCTATCATCTAGAGATCCAACCCAATCAACATATGTAAATGCTTCTATCTTAAGGTGACCATTGTTAGTGAACAAAAGGCCCTTTTCTGGTGTAGATTTCAGATAGAGCAGGATGCAAAATACAACCTATAAGTGTGGATATCGTGATCATGGATATACTGACTCACCATCCTAACTGCATAGGCTACGTCTAGTCTGGTGTGAGAGAGATAGATGAGTCTCCCAACTAATCTCTAATATCTTCCCATGTCTACTAATGTACCTATTCCCACTTGAAGTTTGTGGTTGCTCTTGGTAGGAGATTCAGCTGATTTACAACCCATCATATCGGTTTCTTGCTTCTAACAAGTCTAGAACATATTTCCTCTGGGAAATAAAGATTCCTTTTCTTGATCTAATAACTTCAACTCCTAAGAAGTATTGCAACTTCCCTAGATCCTTAATTTCAAATTCACGAGCAAGGAGTTTCTTCAGCCTAACCACCTCTTCTGTATCACTTCCTATTACCACAATGTCATCAACATAGACAATGATAAGCGTGATCTTGCCTTGGGAATGCTGGATAAATAGGGTACCCGCATTACTCCAGTGATAACCAAAGGAAATCATGGCTCGACTGAATTTTTGAAACCATGCTCTAAATGATTGCTTTAGCCCATACAATGCCTTTTTTAGCCTACAAACCTTCCCTTGTGTCTTCTCATCTTCAAACTCGGGAGGAATCTCCATATACACCTCCTCCTCCAGATCCTCATGGAGGAAAGAAATTTTAACATCAAACTGTTGTATGTCCCAATCTAAGTTAGCTGCACAAGAGAATAGAATTTTGATTATATTCATCATAGCAACAGAAGCAAAGGTTTCCTGGTAGTCCACTCCATATGTTTGAGTAAAGCCTCTAGCCACCAATCTCGCCCTGAAGAGGAGTTTGATGTATGGAGAAATAGGACTCACACTCCAAAAAAGTGACATCCATACTTACAAAGTATTTCTTAGATGGAGGGTGACAACACTTATATCCTTTTTGTGTGGGAGAGTATCTAACAAACACACACTTCAAGGCTCTAGGCTCCAACTTGCCTACATTCTAAGCATGAACAAAGCAAATACACCAAAATATTCTTAAAGGTACAGTATTTTACCTTGCAAAATTTCTACAGGGCTTTTAAAGTCCAAAATTCAAAGTGGCATTCTATTGATAAGATAGAAAAGGATGGCATCACCCCAATATCCCTTTGGAAGATTCATGGTGAACATGCGTGATCAAGCTACCTCTAGAATATGTCTATTCTTCCTTTCTGCAACTTCGTTCTATTCACTAGTATAGGCGCAACTGGTTTGATGTATTATTCCATAGGAATCTAGATAAGCACGAAATTTTCCATCCATATACTCCAGTCCATTATCAGATCTCAAGATTTTAACTTTATCATCATGTTGGGTATAAATCATTTATGAAAAGATTGAAAGCACGAAAACACTTCAGTCTTGGCTTTCATCAAATAAACCCAAGTTACATTCTTAGCTTTCATCAAATAAACCCAAGTTAATCTTGTGCAACAATTAATAAAGGTCACAAACCATCTATGGCCAGAAAGAGAGGGATTTTGAGTAGGACTCCAAACATCAGAGTGAATTGTCATAAAAGGAACAGAACTTTTATTATTAGATACACAATAAGAACTTCTTGTGTGTTTGGCAAGTTCACATGCTTAACAAAACAAAGAATTAAAAGTTGTTCTTTTAACAAGCTTGGATATAATTTTTCTAGAGCAAAAAACGAGGGATGTCCTAACCGCCTATGCTACTATAGAATTTCCTTATTGACCACATCATTCCCAAGAGACGCTTGATGAGCAACTGCCCTGGGATTTTCTTCCAAGACTTATAAGCCATCCTACAGTCTACCAATTCCAATCCTCTGCCTTATGTGAAGTTCTGAGGAACACAATAGTCAAGAACAAATTCAACTTTGCAATTAAGATCCTTAGTGATAGAACTAACAAAGCGAAGATTAATAGGAAAACAAGATATGTGAAGTATTGATGATAAAGTGATATTAGAAGTACAGTTAACAGAACCTATACTAGATACAAAGGTAAAAGACCCATCAACTATTCTAACATTATCCCTTTTTTTTCCCATGAGAATATGTTAAAAATTTGTTTTGAGAGCCTGCCATATGACTGTTAACTCCAGAGTCTATAATCCAAGGATTATCTTTAGGATTTGAGGACACAATACCTAATTTTGCAATATTTGATGTACCAACTGTGGAAGAAGAGTCCAGCTTTGAGAGAAGATGTCTTTAAGTTTTGAAGTTCCTCATTGAATAAAACTCCAATTAACAGTGCTTTAGATGCTTCATTCCCTTCAAGCAAGTGAGCACAACTCTTTACCACTGAGCTGCTGCATTTTCCACGACTCTGATTTGTTCATCCATGTAGTTTCCAGTAGGTTTCTTTGGTATGCCTTTGTTTTCCACAATAATCATGGAGTAAGTGATCGTTATCAAATTTTGGCTTTTCAGTAGAACTAGCCACTAACCCTGCTTTCTCAACAATGGATGTATTTAGCATAACATTTCTTTTACTTTCTTCTTCCTGAACAAGAGAAAGTGCAAGTTGTACTAAAGGGAAGAGTTCTTTTCCAAGTATAATACCTCGTATATGATCATATTCTAGCTTGAGACCCGCTAAAAAGGCAATTACTCAATCCTCTTCTACCATTTTCTAGAATTTAGCAGCATATTTTAGCATTCTGCTTGAAAATCCTGATAATAATCTAGTTCCTACTACAATCCATATAACTCTGCAAAATACTGTGATACAGTCATATCTCCCTGCTTCAGGTTATGTCGTTTTATTACGAATATAAAAAATCTGTGCTTTATTACCTACTTGAGAGTATGTTAGAGAAGCAGCTTCCCAAATCTTTGCTGCTGTGTCGAGTAACAAATACGTCCTAGCAATCTCTGGTTGCATTGAAATTATAAGCCACATCACAAGAGAATTCTCAGACTCCCAATGATTATAATCAAGATTATTGACATCAAGCCTCTGACTATCACCATTAATGTAACCTTGTAAACCTCTAGCTTTGATGAACAACAAACAAGATCTTGATCAAGTAAGACAATTGGTTCCATCAAATTTCATGGGACTAATTTGAAGTGAAGGGTTATCAAAACTTGAAAGAGTTACCTTTTTTCCACTCATCTTCAGAAAACACTCAAGACAACGAAAAATATACCAATAGACAGGTTTAGAAACAACCAGAAACTTCTGGCGCTTTTTCGATCGGCTATCGGAGGTTAGACACTTCAAAGAGTGTGAACAAGAGCCAGCGACACTGGTGGTCGAAGAATCAAGACGGAAAGATGACCGAAGGGTGGCACATGGACTTCACGCGAGTCGGAAGCTGTTAGTTTGTGATGGCACGTGGCTGCACCGGTGATGTCAAGTATCGTTGGTTCGTTCTCGACCAGATTGGGCGGGCTGTGAGAAGAAAAGGACGTTTTTGGGCGAGTACAAACTCAACCATTCACTATTCCGAACAGAGAGGGACAAACAAGGGAAAAAATTCCAAGATAAAGAACAGGCCCTTAAATTAGAGAGGGCTTTGATACCAAGAAGAAACTAGTGAAGAAAACTATATTGAACTTGATTATGTGTACATATGATTTCTATGATATATATACAAGAAACCTAGCTATAATTAAGGGATATTCTTAACTATCAAATCTCCCAATTATAGGGATAGATCTCTCAATCATAGGAAGAGAACACTACAGATATTAATTTCTAAATATATACAAAGAAATAATCCAATCTAATTACTATAGTCAACAGTAACCCTACTTTGTACAAAGTATTAAGAAAAATCAAATACCTTTCCTTCTTTCATTACATGATATCAGAGCCAATCTTTGACTATTTGAGTTTTTTGCTTTCGTTCTCCAAAATGAGTAGAAGCCTTATTTCCACCTTCATTTTAAATTCTGTCCGAAGAGCAGAACTCTTTAAGGGATTTTTTTTTTGGGCCAGTTGTCCCAGGTGACCATTTTCCCTCATAACCAACACCACTAAGAGCATCGCCAGCCGACCAGTCACTCCCTGAAGACCAATCACTAGAAGCCCTCTGCATGAACCTCACTTGCTCTCCCACTCAACTTCTTCAACATCGAATCTTCCTCTCCATAACCTCTGTGTAGTTGGTTTTGCTCAGTCCTTGCTCCTTTGTGGCTCCACGCATATTGGTGTTATTGATGCTCTAGGTGACTATATTTGTTGCCCTTGCATCTTGGTTTTATTATTGGTGATGTTATTGGAAGCTGCAAGTTCCCAAAGCTCCTCCATTCCAAACCCAAACAGGAAATCTTGCCCTTTCATTTTTCTCTCCTTTGATTATCATGGTTTTGTTGGTTTAGAAGCATAAGGAGCTGATTGCTTTAAATTTAATTTTTGGTTTACTTAAGAAGCGGTTGCATCTCTTCTTGTCTTGAAACTTGTTTGGATATCCTTGATTGGTTTAACTCTTTTGTCCCTATGGCTAATGAACAAAAACACTTGGTTATGGCTATTATTATTTTATGAGTAGATTGGTCTAAATTATTTGAAATGGAATAAGACATTTCGGACTTATCTTAGAAGTATTTCTAAAAGAGACAATTCAAATTTACCTTAAGAAGTATTTCTAAGGAGACAGTTTCGATTTAACTTAGAACTATTTCTAAAGATCATCATCTCACTGAAGAAAATGGTTGCGAGCAATTCTTGCAAATTAAGAATTCTATTGACAATAAAGTCATCAGTCTAATCAATCACTATGGGTATGTCTTGTTGGACTATTAAGAACTTCAGTCTTCTGGAAAAGAAAATGTATCTTGTACTTATGAAGTGTGTAAGGGGATTTATCCGAGTGAACAACAAGACCCATGTCTTTAGATATATTTTATGAATTTTCAAAAGATCTATAAAAAATTAAAATGTTTTGTTGCTGTCTTTTAATTCTGATGTTAAAGTCTAACAAGCTCAACAGGATCAGATAGCAATAATGAGGTTTTTTTACTGGTCTTAACTCTTAGTTTGAGATTACTAAGTCTCAGATTCTTTCTAATGCTAAGATTTCTTTCATACATGAGATCTTTACTTGGATACTCCACACAAATACCAAAGCATTCAGATCTCTAGTGCTCTTGTGAGTCGAAATAATGCGTCTAACAATGGAAAGTCATTTTGGAGGAGTAATAACAGAGTAGGAATAAGACATTGGGACAATAAGAATCAAAATGTGAGGAATTATTTGTCGTTATTGTGATGAGCTATGCCATACCAAACAAACGTGCCGAAAGCTTTAAAATAAATATCAGAAATTCATTCAGCGCATAGTGCAACTATTGCTACTACACCTAGCTCATCTGCTAAGAAGACAGTTAAAGTTTTTGTACATGAATTTACTAAATCCACTCAATACTAAGAAGCATTGAAAAATTCCTCACTCTATCACTACTATTACTAACTCAGGTGTATATATATATATATATAAACATAGATATAGGCATAGATATATATACATATATCTGTTTTCAACATTCAAAGAATATAATAGACTAATTTTTCGGGTATGAAGATTCCTTTTTCCAAGAGTGATTCTAGATATATAGGAGTGATTCTTGAATTCTAAAAGTGTCATCAAGATACATATTATCTCATAATATTATAATCTGATTGTAATCAGATTCTATAGATTAGATAGCAGTATCTTAGAGATCAACATTATCCTAGGATTATCTTCTGTATCTGTATAGATTATCTAGCCTATTTTGTACTCCTATTCATGTATAATGTACTACATTCTCTTAATAAAATAATATAGAGCAAATCAGCTCTTATTCACGGCATCAGAGCAGGTTTGGTCCGGATTCTTAATTTGCCGGTTGTCCATCTGAATGTCCAGTCTTAGCGATTCGGTCTGGTTACTGCTACATTTATTTCAAGTGACAACTGCATGTTTAGTCCCAGTTTCACTTGAGAGAGAGTGTTAAGAGTATCACATATTGACTAAACATAAAAATGTTAAAGAGTTTATAAGTGGTAAGGGCCAACAAACCAAATAACTAGTTCTAGTCATTTTGATAATAATTGACCCAAGCCTAATTATTGTTAGTGGACTCTACATTCTGCCCATATTAAAAATTATAATATGGGAATCAATTTTGAGTAACCTATAAAACATTATTGTGATAACAAGGCAGCCCTAAGCATGGCACACAATCCAGTCCACCATGAGAGAACAAAGCATGTTGAAGTTGATCGACATTTTATCACGGAGAAGATAGAAGATGGGACTATATGCCTAACTTATGTCCCAACGAAGAAGCAGACAGCAAATGTGTTTACCAAAGGTCTTCAAAGATAAGTGTGTGAAGAATGTATCAGCAAGTTAGTCATGATTGATACCTATGATCCAACTTAAGAGGGAGTGCGGTCAAGATACATATTATCTCATAATATTATAATCTGATTGTAATCAAATTCTATAGATTAGATAGCAGTATCTTAGAGATAAACACTATCCTAGGATTATCTTCTGTATCTGTATAGATTATCTATTTTGTACTCCTATTCATATATAAATGTACTACATTATCTTAGCAATATAATATAGAGCAAATCAGCTCTTATTCACAAAAAGTGACTTTTAAAACCTACTGGTGCGATTCTAATCGTTTTGTTTGTTTCAAATCCTAGGTTTAATTCCTAGTTCTCGATGCAAACTCTAGAAGTGATTCCTAAATTTATCATTTGTATTAATCTTTTATTTTATAAATGTCAACCTTAAAATCCTATATTACAACACACCACTAAAAACCTTCTAATAGCCCTAAATTTTCTAATTTATACGTGTTTCATCAAATTGCTCGAATGTTTTCTATCCACCCTACATTAGAAAAAATGAGAAAGGGATATGAATGGAGATGGTAAAACATCCTTAGTTTAGGTGATAATAGGCTAGCATATACCTTATCTTTTATGAGTTGCACCAAGAAATAATTATAGAAACAACACAAAATAATTAAATATATAAGAAGATTCATTCTTACTAACGTGGAATACACAATCACTCCACCAGGGCGAACTAGCTTAACAGCTTGATCGAACATTCTTCTTTGGTATTTTGAATGCTTTCTCAAAGATTCTAGAGTTTCCTATAAGAAAATGATAAAAACATGTTTATATTTTTTGACAAAATAATCATGTGAATCATAAATTTTATATATGATAGTGGTAAGTCCTACAACATGGCCATATTTGAATAAGAAGAAGCACACAACTTTAAAAAGTGAAGGACGAAGTAGTAACCAACCAAATAAAATTAAACAAGACATCATGGCACATATTCATTCAGTGAACCTCATATTTGACATGTCAATGCACATTCCTATACAAATTTATGGTTACCTAGTTTTACATATCTATGGCATAAAAATACTTATAGTCTACCCCATAATAGAGACTACAAAGCATAACGCCACTTTAAAATTGCACTCCAATGGCCCATTCAAAGATGAACATATCATTTAGATTAAAAAATTCAGGGGAGACATTAGCGTACTAATTCTTTAAATTATCCAAGTGGCGTGTTCTATTTATCATCGGCCATGTAGAATAGAAAATTTTCCAGGTCAACTAAATATGAACCAACATACCACAAAAATTTGCTCCACACAGAAAACTTCATCACAATAATTTCAGTATAAACTATCACCTAAATTTTCCAACCATGCAATCTTAAGGATATCCCCCTGCTAGCAGTGCACTTATGCACCAAAAAAAATTGCTATAAGCTAGGAAATATTTTCTTATTCCTCCATCAACTCAGACCACTATTAGAGTGATGATAATATCCTAGCCTTTGGAGCCACAAGTCATTCCTCACCACCGTATTAGTTCTTTTATAATGATGCCCATACTGTGTGATCTATTATTTTTCGAATAAAGTTATAGGGAATTCACTGTTTATCCTTTTCAGCTAAACTTCCTCTCAAATTGCGATCCTGGAAATATAATCCCATCAAAAACTCAAGTTCCCTAAATGATTATAAGAAAACATATGAAAGGAAAAAGAAAGACCAAAAAGCTTTGGTTTGGGCTGCTCTACCTCTCCAGCAAAAAGTCTAGGTCTCAGGCCAAGAGCAGAGCAAGGAGCATCCAGGAGAACTCTATCAAAGCTGTCAGGAGAGAAGCCTTTAGACTTTTCAACCCTGCCACCCAGGCAGTGGTTTCTTCCAGGCCCATTTCTCAGTCTTCGCATAGTCTTCCTAATGCCAGCTTTGCTATTATAAGTTCTCCCATTCTCTCTTTCATTGGTAACTAAATATTGAAAATTATAGAAGAAACATGTAATCATATAGGGTTTCAACATTGGTAGCAAGCACAGAATTTGGAAGTAGAAAACGAAAAACTACTTCAGGAATAACAAGAAAAAGAGTATCATTACCCACTCAATCCCATCTATGCAAGATCTTGGGAAAATACATTATGAATGATTATTAATTAAGTCCAGTTACAGTACCAATAATGTGGAACATTTGGAAAGAAAGGCTAGAGGCTGCCGAATAAAGCATGTCATATTAAAAGATAAACAAGATTTACAGCTTAAAGAATATTACAATTACATTAAATTCCAAAAGATTTCTTGATCCCTACATGAAATACAAATAACCATTAAAGAATACAGCATGGTTGACAGACTTAGGAGATAATATTGACTCAGAATTGACAAGGTCGAACTGTTTCTTCAGTTCCAAATTACAGATTGACAAAACTAATTATTTTCTCCTTTAGTGGCAGATTCACCAAGCTGTTTAACAAATATGTGTTCTATCAAGTTTTTTCTAAACCATACTAAGATAACATAAGCAGCATTTACATACCATTTTTGGTAAATGTCTTACCAGCTTTTAACCCTTCAGCAGCACAAGGAGATGTTACCTCATCACTGGGCATCAATGGAAAAGAACTTTCCATTGTCATGATATCATCAGATTCATTTCTTTGACAAACAGCTTTAAGAGCATCAAGTTTATAAGCCCTTATACAGGTTAATCCCATCTCTGCAGCCAACTTCTGAATATCCAATACCTACATGATCAGTAAGCAAAGTAGGATGAAGATGAAATTGGAGAGCACTTAAATATTAAATTTGCCAATCTCAGATGTAGTAAGGATGTCATTTTAAGGCAGACTTGATACTTCATGATTATGAAGTGAGCTAAATCATAATAGTTACAATGGCAATCCACGTACACATTTGTTGTACAAAATTGAGCAGTTGGACAATGTTAGAATAGTATATTATCCATTATTAGGCTTGCCCATTAACTTAAAGTTTGAATGGTTTTTTGACATAGTATCAAAGTCTTGAGTAACCAAGAGAACTCATGTTCTAGTTGCCTCATAACCAAGAGATCTCATGTTCTAGTTGCATAGTCGTCATTTCTGATGGTATTATAGGAGCTAAAATACTTGGCTCTGATACCAAGTGACATTTTGTAATTTTTTTTAAAAAAAAGAGAGTGGTTTATGGGGGCTCAAATCTTAACTCAAAACCTTAAGGCTTTGGGTTATGAATCCTTTCTCATTTATAAACTATGTTATTTCTGTAAGGCTCCAGCATATGCCCTAAAAGTATTATACCATGTCTAGGGTATATTAAAAAGTGAACATAAAAAATTAAGTCTATTTAAGCTCAAAATAGCATGAAGACCAATTATGACCTTAGGAATTATGATGTTCAATTTATGTAGGGTGATTCAATCTTGCTAATATACTCTAGCCTTATCAACAATTATCTATAACAAATAAGGGTAACAATAAGGTGTCCTCTCACTTATATGGCCCTTTCCTGGCATATTTGGTTGCCTGTCACCTTTTTGTTTCACTAGAGGCTCAGATTCATCAAGTTTTTCATGTTACTTACAGAAGTATCATAGACTCCAGCAGTATCATAGACTCCAGCCTACTCATTTATACCTGCCAATTGTCCATAAAGGCAAAGTCTAACCCACTCCTAAGAAAATTCTAGATTGTCACATCAATGGAGGCACGAATAAGTCCTTGTCCATTAGGATGGTCTCTCCCTCACAAATGCTTCATAGGAACCAACCTCCATGGCTCCATTGTTCTTCAAAGTTGTCCCTCATTTGGGCCTAAGGTCAAGCGTGTCCTTAATGACGTGGAAAATGTTACTATTGGACACCAAGATCAAGTCCAAATTCCTGAACCTAATTCAGTAAAGATGATGCCTTTTAACCAAGTTTACAATCATTTTACCTATGGGAAAAGTAGGAAGCTCAAACTAATTTGCAATTGGTATCTAGCTAGAATTATGTTTTGTTCCTATATTAAAGAGTTTATTAGTCTATTATTGGCATCATGATAGTATTATTTTATGTTCTTACAATAAAGAGTTTGATTGTTAGTAAGTGTGGTTTCAAGATTATCTTATGTGTTTTACAAGGGCATGTAATAAAGTAAGAGAGAACTATTATTCAGTCAAAATAGTCTAGATAATGAGATTCAGAGTTCTCTCTTAATGAGCTTTCTTCATTTCTACTGACAAGGTACATAGACAAGGGGGAAAGTCTTCCAAGTTCAATGTAAACAGAGCTACTAAAGGAACTTCTAGCTACAAGGTCCTGTGACTAAATCCAAAACAAATGACCATAACAAGTAGTTTGTCCCCTAACTATTAAAGAGTTGCTAAAGGATATCCTAAAGTCAATATTGCACAAAATCTTATAAAATATAAAAATTACATATCACTAGTAAGTCAACACATCTAGATTTTAATATAGTGCAAGTCACATAAGAAAGAAGAAACAAATAAGTGCACTATCTTGTCGAAATTGTACCTTATTATGAGATCTATCCACCGCAACAACCTCCCCTTCATCCTTCATCAAAATTGCAATGGCAGTCGTCTTCCCTCCTGGTGCTGCGCACATGTCTAGTATTCGTTCTCCTCTTTTAGGATCTAAGACATGAAAAAGAGATAGATTTTTCTTTTTTTGAAAGGTAAAGAGATAGATTTATTCATAACAAGCAACCAAACATTCCCAAACAAATTCTAGAACTAGTTGACATAAAGTATAATATAATTGCACGCTTGTGTATGTGAGTGAGGATTGTATTATGGTAGCTAAGCCTATAAAACATAAAACTGAAGATGTAAACAATAGCTAAATGTTGAAAGGTAGTATGTTTACATCTTTTTTTTTAAAAAGGTAGTTGGTTAGAATATGTAGCAACATAATGGAAAGATAACTTTTGGATATTATGATTTAGAATTAGAACTTTTAAATTAGGGCCTCATTACGAGAATTTTTATTTTTCTTTCTTTCTTTACCTTTTACCTTTCTCTTTTTTTCTCTTATTTTAAATTATAAACAAAAAATATCAAAAGAAAATAAAATTTAGCCAAGAAAATAAGAGATATACCTAAAGCATGAGTAGTAACAATGCTTGGAAGATTTTGGAGAAATATTTCACCCTCAAGTACATCTAGCACCCAAAAGAAAAAAATAAATTAAATATGACATCGTAAAAAAGATAGGGAAGAAGGATAGAGAAATGAAATACTTAAATCAAACTAGTTAAGCATAATAAGGCATAACATTACTAGCAACCATCTAGATAAGTGTTTAATAACCTATTTTGATTCTCTTGACACTCACAATTCAGTATTTATCCTCACGTCATGTTTAAAATAGAGATTTTTACAGTTATAACCAATTTGCTAAATTATATAAAAGGTTTTGAGAAAATCATACAATTTAGCATAATTAGGTGATCGCTAAAGCAATATTTATTGATAATAGTTTTAGATGACATGAAAGAATTAGAGAAGGGAATTTTCACACCCAATCATTACGTAGAAAAAGAAATCAAATGTACCATGAAAAGAAGGCAAACAAAATACTCTATTTTTAACATCAATAGCAACGCCCTCTGATACACGAAATATGCCAGCTCTTGACATCATTGCAACTCCTTGACCAATGTAGAGGCCACTTCTTTCACAATAATAAGGATCTGCATTAAATAATAATAATGCATCACAATCAATCTCCATAATTACAAGCAATTATGATGTAACAAGAGGCCATTTCTTCGACTATCATACAATATATTAATGGAAAAGTTCCCTAGTTGTTGCATCTTATTGCCCAATAGTATTATTGGCATCATCTATAGACAAATAAAATTGCTGAAGAAAAGATGGCAACAAGCAAAAGTTTAATATATTGGAACTAGGTTATATGGTATATATATTAATTTATACACAATGGACAAGTTAGATAAAATCTAGAAGAAAGTATAGCTGGCCTCCAAACTCAATTATTCATAAGAACAAGGAATTCCTTTTCCTTTTCCTTACTAGTATGCATTGCATATTTCCTCTAGTTACAAAATACATATGAACAGATACAAAGATTAAAAAATAAAAAATAAAAAGCAATCAAAACAACAATCTTCGTATAATAATCGCTTCTAGATATCCAAAGCTCCTCACTCACCAAGAATCAAGCAGCTTATGACTTAACCACAATACTAGTTTAAGTTATAAGCCTATAAAAGTCTACGTCAATGAAATAATTACAATTTTCTAAAATTCGACATCAACATACCACATAGCCACAGGAAAATTACACATATCAACATCACAAATTCTTTAAAACAACGAATGCCAATCTATCAAAACCCATCTGCATTAAGCAAGGGTTGCAACTTTTAATTCCTTTTCAGGGATACAAAGACTTCTTTTGAGATACACACCATATTAAAAGAGGTGAGTACTAGTGCCACAATGTTATATTATGTTTATAAATTTACAACTACCAATAATAAAAAAAATATGAATCAAAAAATTGTTTATGTCCAAAGAGTATCAATTTTGGCATGTGAAATTGCCTTTCCTGCCTGATTTCCTTGTAGAACAGTTCCACGTGTTATCCCAAGAGACCATGCACCATCTGCACCACGTTGCTCTATAGCAACAGAAACAGCAACTACATCTCCTTTTTCAACATGAGAACTACAAGCCATTACACCAGGAACAAATACCTACAGTAAATCAAAAAAGAAACCAATACAAAGCCATTCCAGCAATGTTCGCATTCCTAGCACATAAGAACTTAAAAGAGGTATTATTTACAAAATAATCTTTTATAATTGTCAATTAATATTGAGGCATTTTATGGAGCCATAGTCAAATCCTACAAAAGTAAATTAACTAGGAAGATGGAGCTTGAGGATTAGCATTCTAAAGTTGGAGCCATGCAAGAATGCTTAGAGAAGGAACAAAATAATACAAGATACATAAAAACTATAAGCAATAGTAAATATGAGAATCACACAAGATAGTGAAAACGAATGGCCTAATAGGACACTTACTTGAGCACCTCGAAGAACTGCTTCAGCACATTTTCGACTCACAATTACCTCCTTTGGAGGCTTTCCTAGTTTATGACCATAGTCAATTACATGCGGACCAGAGCCCTTAACAAAAACAACATAATCCAACTCAGGTATCTGACATTTAGAGATGTATCCACTTTGCAAGCTTTCCATTACAGGATTGCGTGCATTATCATTAGAAGTCAGAATGTCCTTAGCACTATCAGCATATTGTACTTCTTCTAAAATTGTCTTTAGCTTCTGAATGACAGCATCACTTGTTGTTTTTAGCATGTTGACACGAATGCAAGCATAAGTTGATGGACGCCTATTCACATTACAAAAACATAGAATGTTCTAAGTTTGACAATCATTTTAAACATGCCCATCCTAGAAATTTAAGAAGTAAATAACCAACAGAAAAAAAATGGGAAGAAATAATAAAGAATAACCATTTAGGAGAATGAGGAGCAATTTAAATATAAGGATATTCGATATATTTGCCCAAAACCTTAAGGCATTGGGTTATGGTCTCATTCTTACATATAAAATATCCTTAATTCTAATTCCTAATCAATATGAAATTCAAAACTTAGTAAAAAGGAGTCACCTGTCAAGATTCAAGTTATGAATTATAGAATTAAGGCTAATCAAAGACCATAAGCTCCAAAAGTCAAAAAGTACACCAAAACGGGAAGATTATAAAGAGAGCTATGAATAGAAACGTTTTGATTAGTAGGATACAAGTTCCTAGTTGATTAATACGCATCATTATGAAGTGGCATATGGACTTAAACAATGAGAGTTGCATTGGGTTAAGAAATGGATCCAGAAAAAAAAAATTCAGAACATGCAATTATAAGATTGTCATGGCGATGCTCTTTGTCAAAGTAGGAGAGATAGAACGAGACAATTCTTATAAAGGTGTAATGCGCCCAGTTATTTTAGTAAAGATGATAGCTTTGACGTAAAGCGTAGAGCTGTAAGGAATCCAAAAGCTCTATAATTCATCAACTACTATAAGAGTATGAAAAGGTTATGAGAATTGCAAGTGAACTAAGTAAAATCATACACTTCTAAACTACCCAGAACAATACATTTCATATCTACAAGACAAAGAAGATGCATCCATTTAAAAACCATTTTTCACTCCCATGAACCTAAAAAGAAACAAGTTTTTGCTCGTTGCATAGTCGTTCCCAAAATAAACACATCAACCGAGGGGAAAAAGGAAAAGAATAAATTTTGAGAGAAACCAAAGAATATGAGGAAACGGGTAAGTACGTTAAGGCGCTAGAAATGCGAGAAAAATGGTGAGGACCGTAGGCTTTGATGAAGTAGTCCTCGACTTCAGGATTCCAGCAGAGTATGGGAGTGTAAGAGTAACGCTGCTCTGTTTTTGGATCCATCTCCTGAAAGTGACAGTATCTGTCTGTTGTTAATCAAAACATGCGGCACATATGTGAAATGAAATTTTATGTATTTGATGTCGTAGAGCACCACCTTGAAAGTATTGGTGGCGGGTCTGTTGAAGGCGCGGCGGGTGCTGGTTTTGAGTAATAAATCCCTTCCTCTCTGCATTCCAAATAGTAGTTGGTGAAAGGGCTTTACACGCGAACACCGGTCATGTATTTCTCTTATTTTTTAATATGCCCATTGTTTTTCTCAAATTCAAGCAACGTTAATCTCTCATCAAACTTTCCAATAACATCATTCTTGCCAATTCCTATAAGATTCCTCCATTTCTTATTAATTAGCATAGTAAGGTTTACAACCCAGGCTTGTTCAGACACTCTTCCATGAAAAATTTTGCCTTGTTCATTTTCTCCTCCAGGCAAAGTGACTTGATTAATAAATTAATTTCAACTGAAGTTAGCCTTTGTTTGAATCGAAGGAAAGCAAGAGAAAAGAAATGAGAGAATTAAACTTCTCTTAGTTTTTACCGTTTGGACAAAAATAAGCAAAGAGAAAGTGAGAAAATGGAGAAGAAACTGAAAAAAGTTTGAGCCAAATATATTTCCCCTCAAATTGGTAGGAAAGAAGGAGAAATTTAAGATAAGAGAATCTCAATATATGTAAATTACCATAGTATCCTTACCTATGTATGCTGAAATTCCATAATCAAGGGCATAAAAGTCTAAAAAAATTCTTTTGTCCAATATAAGTTTCAATTCCCTCCTTTAATAAATTAGGAAAACAAACAAAGAAAATGAAGTCTCATTTCTTTTCCATTATTTTCTCCTCTTTTCTCCTCAATATTTTCTTTCCTTTCCCTTGTGCAAGTAAAGATCCAAACAAAGGCTTAGGAAAAACCCCTTTCCAAAAATAGTCTATATAGTCAATTTATTTTGTTGTCCTTTGACTTTACATACTCTTCATTACAGTATTTTGTAGTTGCATTGCAAGTGGTATAATATATTATTCATATGTGATATCTTGTATTAATATATTCTTATGATGAGATTGTACCATAATTAAAACAAGTAAGTATAATCATAGTTTTAACGATGCCATTGTTGTACAAAATTTTAATCAATATTTAAATTACAGGTGTCTTGTACTTTTGGATCTCCACATACCCTACGTCTTAATAGGACTTATAAATATTTTGTATTGTTATATGAAAAAAAAATTATATTGGTGGGTAAGAGTCTTGTCCACAAGATTCATTGTTACTTAGCAAGAGGTAAATATATACATATTTATTTATTTATTTAAACAATGCAAATTTGACACAAGTGTAATAATTATAATTTTATCTTTATTTTATAGGTCCTATGTAATTACATATCTTGGATATTTTATGTGCTAACTCTAGTATTGAGACATTTTCATATATCCAATAGTATAGAGTTGCATTATTTGAATTTGTATATAAATTATAACAATTTGTCCCAAACAATGCAATTTTGTAAGTTTATTTGGAAGTTGGATTGTAATAGTTAACAGATGTGAAACAATTGTTTTCCCCTATTCATACTAACTATTATTCATCCAAATATTTCTCATTTTATTTCTAGTCAGAAGCAGGAAGCTACAATTTTGCTTTTGCTTTGAACTCACTATATTAGTTGACCATAGAGTTACATTAGTTGAATAGTATGAGTAATTTGATAAGTATATAGTAGTTGAATAGTATGAGTAATTTGATAAGTAGATATTCAATAAAATAAAAAACTCACTAAGAAAAAAAAGTCAGATATTGGAACATTGTTCAACCACTGAAGGACATTAGTCAACCAATGGGACTGTTTGGGTGAACAGATAAGCAACCAAAAAACCAACAAACTCATTAGAAAGCAAAAAATAGAGAATTTTAAAGATATTAGTCGACCACACTAAGATATTGGTCAGCTAGTTAACTAGATGACTTAAGGAACCATTTTTAAAACTCAAATAAAAGTTATCAAAACTTCAAAAAATAATATTAAAACACATATCAACCAACTAAATATCAATAAAAAAAGAATTTGATCATGTAAAAGGCCTTAAAAAATCCCATTGGACAAAAACTAATTTTCCTCTAATTAAACAAGATTTATCCTTATATAAAAGTTAAGAGAAATAATAATCCAACTGATGTAAATGCTAACTTGGTGCCATTATTTGGAATATAATCTCTAATTCTAGGTACTAAGGTTTACACTTTAAAAATACGTTATTCATAATTCAAACTCAAATAATCATCGTCAAGGATTTATACTCAAATTGACACATAAATGCAAATAATCACATATTTCTAAATTATAAACTAATATTTATCTCATTTTAGACATTACTTATAAGAGATCTAAATAAAGATTCCTTTTGAATTCTCAATCCATTAGTGGCACATCATCCTTCTCCTCACGTTCACTTGGGTCAATAATTTGAGAAGTGTTGATGGATAATTTTAGTCATTAAATTATCCATATCCTATAACAACTTCTTCGAGACTTTCTTGGAAGCAAGAAAGTTAAGTTCATCAAGATTATAGATATAAATTCTAAAAACAAAAGCTCAATTCAATAGTTACTATCTCTACTTCTTACCATTTTCTCCTTCAAATAATCCAATCAGTGTGTTTTGGGAACTCAAATAGGCTTAGTTCCTTGATTGTTTCATTCCTTATTATTTTTATCACATGCTTTTAAAGGTTTGCTTAACATTTTTTAAACAAAGAAAACTCTATCAATGTGTCCAAACTTACCACAAAAATCACATACCATATTATATAAGGAATGATGATGGATAAATGCATTGCTTGGAATTATATGTGTGTATACATAATGAGGAAGATTCCTTGGACAATAAATAAGTTGAATGGTCTCCTAGGTGTAGGGACAAGGCGACTTGTATGTGATACAAGGCGACTTGTTCCCTTTCGGTACTAACAAGGCGACTTGTGT
>JANIPN010000007.1:5654151-5688909 GCA_027478595.1 Erythroxylum anguifugum
CAATCGAAAGTACTAGGTTATATGATTAGGTAGTAGCCTTGAATCACCCAACGATCAATGCCCATTCATAAGAGCACTCATGCAATTTTGCTAGTTTTAGGAACATGATAGGATAAAACTCGTTTTCCACAGAGCTTTTCTTTGGTTTCTGCAAAGTATTTGTTACTGCTAATAAAGCATTGTGCTCAAGGTTTTCCTAGTAGTTTAACTACGAATGTGTTTCTCTCCATATATGGGCAAGCTCTTAACAAGCTTTTATAGAGAAATCCATAGGACCCCCTTATTGACCATACCTATGGTTACTGCAAGAATGTTTTTATCATTAACATGTTTCTTATATAGAGATGGTGCCAAGACAATGCCTCTCCTTCAAGATGCATGAAATAATTCCTAATTTAGTCTTTGTTAGTGTTATATTCAGATTAAAGAACTATTATACTTATAACATCTAACTCCTTAAAACTCATCTTCTTTGAAAATTGGACATTTGATGTTGCATGAATTAGTAGGAAAGTGATATTGATCGCTGCTCTGTGAACTCTATTGCCTATCATCAATATACTCCTATCATCCTCATCTGACTTCTATCCCCTTAGATTTAACTATTGTTAAAAGCTGCATCATCCAATTCTTAAATGTTTCTTTCATGCTTCACTTCAAGTTCTTTTAGTTGTGTTTTCATTTTTTTTTCTTTAAATGCCCCAATTTTTGCTACCATATCCTTTCCATTATTATTGTCTAATGAACAATTTTCAGAGTTTCCAGATTTTAGGGATTTAGGCTAATAAATCCTCGTAAGTACATCTCTTATTTTGTCTAAATGTTCTAAAGTGGGAACTACCAAGTTGCATCAATGAGGAGAAAGAGGACAATAACATTAATTGAAACTGTAAATTATAAACTAGAAAGAACATAGGTCAACATATAATGTTTTGATTTGAAAATAATGATAATAATAATATTTTAATTCATAATTTTAGGTAAATTATGACAATTAGTATGAATTAAATTTCTTAGTACTCTAATACTTAAATGTTACTTTATTTTTACCAAGTCAAGGAGGGGCCTTTAAGGGGTGTGGCTCGATGGTTGAGAGCGGAGCTTGACTTCGGTTAGGTCTCAGGTTCGATTTCATGCTAGCCCCTTTTGTAAGAGCCTGGGACAGCCGGGGTTTTACCTGTAGGTGGAGAACTAGTTAGGCCTTTGATGATGAGGTGCGCCCGCTTGGCTCACCTGTGAGATGGTGCGTCAGTTAGACCCTCGAAAAGATGAACCTGCTTGATCCGCCTAAGGCTCCTCGAATCAAAAAAAAAAAAAGGTCAAAGAAGGGATTTTGCCAAACCAACCAAACCAAACAGAAGAAACAATTGCAGCAGAAACAAAGGAAACGCTCCCATCAGTCGCCGCATTTGTACTAGTTTTGGATAAAGGGCTGTCTGCAAAAGTTGAAAGGCGAAAGCAATCGAGAAGCAGAAAAGAGAAAAAAGAGAGATGGAGAGGAGTTTATTATGATGAGTGGAAAGAGATATCAAAGTCAAATCTGACGTGTTCATAAACAAGAAGTCACAGCCCCAAATATCTACACAATTGTGTTTGAGATTGGGAGTCATAAAGTCGTTGGACGATTTGGTATTATTTATATATTTTTTTTTAAATTCACGACGTCCAGATCTTTTTTTTTTAAATAGTGTAAGCATATGTTCACTCGTCTTAAGAAGTAAAAGTAGTATACATAACAAATTATGTCAATTCGATTAAACAATAGTCATAAATAGTGATTAATGTCGTATTATATTTAATACTAGATAGGATCTTAAATAATAAAGGGTTAAAAATAGAATTTAAATTAATTTTAATAATTTACTTAAAGTTTTGAATTAAAATATTAATTCTCCTGATGATATATATCTATATATATATTGAAAACTTTTACTGGAAATCAACTAATGCAATCGAAATCCCGGGAAGCAAACTGGATCCAACTTTACAGTGACTCATGATATTCACAAACTCTCATACAATCAAACTCGGGAGCAAAGAGTGAAAACATTGGCTATGGAATTCCCTGGAATGACAATCGGTCTCTGAGAGTATCAAATATTGAAGAAGCAGCTGTGTTTTGTGAAAAGCTTAATTTCAATCGTCCAAGCAACTCGCCATCTTTTGCCTGAGAAGCAGCATCTGCAGCTTCTTTGGCCATGCCAATCCGAGCATAAGCCTTGCATATTAAAAAGGTCAAAAATGGCACATCAGCAAATGCAAATTCAGCTTTTCTGAAGGTGAAATCATGCAATGCTCTTCCTTTTAAGGGGCACATGTTTGTTACCTCGGCTCTTTCTCTCGGATCTGAGAGTTTAGGAATGTATTTTAGAGCTTCACCTTTCTCACCAGTATCTATGCATGCTTCCACAAAGGGCCTGAAGCCTATTTGAAACATAGGAATAATTAATCGAAGATTGAAAAAAACAAATAATACCCCAACAAGTGTTATGCTCGACCTGTCAGGGTATTGTACAAATTTTAGAACTAGTTGTCAAGTATAACAATCAAATTCCATATAATCGAAGAAAGTCTTCAAATTCTCTTAATCGGCAAATTAGAACTAAATAAAATCTTCTAGGGATTAAAACATACTATTATTTAACAATTTAACTCTCAAGTTCTGAAATTGCTACTTTTATTCCCTAAATTATCTCTAAAAATAATCCATGGCAACCACTTCACTTGACTGGTCAGATATCTGGTAATGTTTCTTAAAGCACGTAAGAGTGTAGAAATCAATTGAAAAGAATCATTGGTGTGTAATCAGCGCACGCATCACATTTTTTGATTTATATCAACAAGAGATTTACCAATCGGCGGTCTCTTCTCCCTTGAGAATTTCTCCAAAGCGTCCCAACTTCCAGCTGTTGCCAGAGCGAAGACCTTAAGCCAATACCATCTTTTCTCTGAAACCTGAGTCAAGTTGCAACCCAAATGCAAATATGAAAATTAAAGAATCAGAAATTTTCGACACGGACTTTTAAATTCAAACACACAAGCAAAAACAACAGATAGAATCAAAAATCTTAAGAACTCAATTTCACTATTCTTCTGTAAGATATCACAAATGTTCTTAAAGATTCACATTTATACAAAATGACTACACGAGGTTAAAACTAACTAAACTAAACTACATGATCTCTAACGAACTGATATGCAACTATTTTAACTGGCTAACAATGAACTTCAACTTAACTAGCCTCTAGATAACAATATCAACCACCTCCCTCCCCTCCACAGGAATGAAGCAAGCCAACTTGGAGCTCATAGACTGATGCTGAGACCCTCCAAGAGATTTAGTGAGAATGTCAGCAAATTGAATAGAGGATGGCACAAAGGGGCCGTAAAAATCCCTTCTTGAGATACATACTACATGGAAATCACCATTATCTAAATGTTTCATCCGTTTACTGAACACAAGAATAGCATTTATAGCCGGTCTATATCACAATGGAGTGAAATCGACAACTACAAAACCTTTAATAAGTAGAATCTAAATTAATTCACAAACTGATGATGTAATACTCCTGTACTCTGATTTAGCAGAATACCTCAATACAGTTAATTGCTTTTTTGTCTTCCATGATATCAAAACATCTCTTAGGAAGACACAAAAACCATTAATGACTTTCTTGTGAAAGTATAAGTGCCCCAATCCACATCACATTGTGCTTCTAACTGAAAATTCACAAAAAGGAAAACTTAATATTCTGCAACAAATGCATAACGGCAATCCAGTGTCGAAGCTTGGTTGTGACAAACTGACTGAGGTGTTGAACCAAATAGGTAATGTCTGACCTTGTGATATTGACATATAATAATCTTCCACTGCCGACACTTGTCTGGATTTCTGATCAAGTAACTTTATTTTGGTGATAAACATAAACCCCTTGGTAAACAAAACTCAGTTTGGCATTCTCCAATCCAGCGGCTATAATATCCACCACAAACATAGCACTTTCAAGACATGAAATATGAGAAATCCCCAACTCCTTTTATTGTAAACTTTTCATTCAGAGCTCTTTTAACTGAGTTGACTTTTCCATGATAACTTCGTCTACATAAATAAGCAAAGCAATAAAATCTCCTTTGAACTGCCAAAGTAAGCAAGTAGTAATAATTCATGCACTGAACAAATCCAAGAGTTGCAAAGAAAGCCACCAGCTCCAACTTCCATCGTCAGGAGGATAGCTTAAACCATACAGGGAGTGGCTTAACAATCAAAACTTGAGCAGCTGTACTCATTTGGAGGAAGCATATATAACTCCTCATCAAGATACACTTGCAAAAAAGCATTGCGAATGTCCAACTGATAAATTGGCCATTGCCTTGCAGTAGGACAAAGCAAGAAATAATCTGATAGTAACAACTTTGCATCAAGAGAACTATTTGTAATCAAGTCCTATTTGATTGTACCCCTTTGATAGGTGATGCTTTAGAGATTGTATTACTGATATGTGAAAAGAGAGACAACTGGAGCAAGCTCCCCCTCCTGGTGAAGTCCAGGCCTGAATATTACTTCACAATTTCCAAAAATCGTGCCCCTCTCTTCCCCCTGTTCAGCTATATTCCCCCCCTTACATATTCTCTCTCCATAACTAACTATAACAAACTCATAACAACTTGCCTACATGGCAGATTCCCCTTTTCCCAACTTGCTCCTACGAACATGGGCTTAGGTTGCTTAGGTAGTATAGGCTGATCAATAGGAGAGGTACTAACACCCTTTGTCAATCTAGCTTATATCTATCCACCTTACCATTTGGCTTGTACTTTACCTCGTATACCCATTGTTGTTCTTGTTCATCCCTTCCATACTATTGCTGCTTGTACCAGCTTCTGTTTTTTTTTCTTCTCTCCTCATTTTTCACTTGGGAAACTCAGTAAACCACGAGGATACTTTCCCTATTCCATGGTAATCTTGCTATGATATACTTAATGCACAAAACAAAAACAACAGATAGAAACAAGAAATCTTGAAAGCTCCTCAATCGACCTTTAGAGAAGAATTGCACTATATCAGTAATTTTTATGTAGCACATTATAAACGTTCGTTAAGGTCCACATTGACTAAGAGATGTTAAAACTATCTAAAAATAACTAACTTGTAACTAAATAATAGGTAACTACTTTAACTAACTAATAATGATGTTCAGCTTAACCAGTAATAGATACTCCAATAGAACCAATTCAAATAATTTTGAGGCCAAAGAAAATCTTGTAAGGGCTCAATTTCAAAATATTTCCAAGAACATAGATACACACACGTGCACACCCAGTGAAATATATGATGACCACATAATAACTGCTGGCATCTCATATCAACATATATTTTCCATTGTTGTGGAATAACTGAACTTCCACAGACCTTAAATTCTGTCTTCACTTTCATTGCAGCCCGATGATTTCCCAGTGCAATACATGTACGAATTGTATCACTGATGCTAGAATCTACAAAAATTGCCTGCTTTGTAGAGACTTCTAACTCGTGCTGTATTCTGCAAAGAAAAAGATCCCAATAGAAAATCAAACAAAAAAGTTCAAGCATATAAAATAGCAAACCAATTAAAGGATCAGGCAGATAACAGACTGGACAAAGTAACATAGGCACTAATAGCCACTCTCACAATAAGGCAACTGCTTGTTGCAGAGATCAAGAGAAACTTTGTTGTACAGAGAGCATGACAAAATAAAGCCCAGCTGAGTAAAAACTATGAAGCAATCAGATTGAGGGGCATAAAAGGCACATATCATCTTGCATAGGATTAACTTTAGCAGCACATATTAGCACAATTCTGTTGTAGAAAAAACATAAGTTTAGTTATCAATATGAAGTAAAATACTGTTATTTTACTGTCCTTACTGATTTAAAATTAAGTCTATTAAAGAATAATAAGAATCCTTATTGGAGTTGGATTCAATTTCTATTTAGATATCTTACGTTAGAACTACAAATTTTAGTAGGTCTAAGATTAAGAGAACAAAATCTATGTAGAATCTTTCATTAATAAAGGAGAGAGGAAATTTTTGGGTTATGGATAAGCGGAAGTGTGAGGCTTTCTCATATAAGAGTGATTTTAGATAATAAGAACAATTCCTAGACATTAGGTGTGATGCCTAATCATTTATAAAGCCGTTATTTCTATAAGTTGCTATTGTGAAGCTAGTAGTATATCTTTACGTAACTTAAGTATAAGTTTTCTTCTTCATTGATATTAATAATACACATCCAAATCAAGTATATTTTTCTTAGTTCTTTTCTTTTTTGCATAAGATAGTGCTTCTGATTCAAGTTTCAATTAGCATGATAGGTGTCCTCTATCCATCCTACACCAGTTTGCTGTCAGAGCTTGGTTCCAGAAATGCCAACACAGCAGAAGGGTTCATAGGGGATTATTCAAAAACCAGAAGCAATATGAATTGATTTTGCAAATTCTAGGAGAACTGGACAGCCTTGATACTTGTTTTCAAGGTGGTTCAACCACTAATTCCCGGGCGATTCTAACAGCAGGGCTGAAGTTAATGAAGTACAAGGAAATCATGCAAGTTGGAGTGCAAAAAAACAAATTTCCCATGTTACAAACTATGGATAGCAACTTTAAATCATCTAGGTCAACTATCATCAAGTCGAAGAGGAAATACAGAACAAAATTAAGCTTAGTTATTAATAGAATTGAAACATTTTTATTTTAGTTTGTCCTATTGATTTAGGATTAAAGTCTATTAAAGAATTATGAGAATCATTATTATAATAGGACCCAGTATCTTAAGTTATCGTTCTATTAAAGAATTATGAGAATCATTATTATAATAGGACCCAATATCTTAAGTTGGAGTCCTTACTTTTAGTAGGATTGAAATTAAGGACACAATCAATGCACAGGAATGAATGTTTCAGGGCCTAAACTGTATCACCTTATCACTTTATTATACTGGATCCAATACTTTTAAAATCATCCATTGAGTGATCAATCTCTCTACATTTCATCAGTTCAGTACCTCCTTTAGTTAAATTTCATAGGAACTCAGACAAGGCTATAATGGTTCTACTAGTGCTAACATGTCTTGAGACAGTGATGACCTGGACTTTTTATCATTAATAAAATGACATATAATGTCACCTAATCACTAAGTCCCTATCCCATAAATCCCCAAATCTCTTTTGCTCTCTACACTTCTTTCCCTTACCTCAGAACTCACTGCCACCTTCCTCTTCTCTTCACCTCTATAGTAGTACTTCGCACCTACTGCAGTTCTTTAATCAATTTTTAGATTTAATGCATGTGTAGTGTGGCTAATGAGAAAACCCTAGGAAAAGAAAAGAAGAATTTTATTTTTAGAGATTCATGGATTTATCTGCTTTAGGGATTTAACAATAGGAACTTTCAGGTTTGATCAATTTTAGGAATTAAGAAGTTTTAAGGTTTCACTGAGTGGTTTTACAGCGTGATAAAAATGGCATATCATGCACGTGTTTTATACACCTCAACATTAATAGTAAAGTTAGTGTCTAATAAGGAGACACTTGTTTAGTTAAATCAATGAAATTTAGGCACTCAATTTATGAAAATAAATGAGTTGAGACACTCAATAATGAAGATTTTAGTTGAGACAATTAGATATTGAGTGAAAGTTTGGCACTGACATGTATGATATCCTTTCAATTATCAATGAGAGGGGAAATTTTCAAGTTATAAATTTATAGAAGTGTGAACCTTTCTCATTTAAGAGTGATTCTTAGATTCTGAGAGGGATTCCTAAACACTAGGTATGGTGCCTATTTGTGGGAAAATGTAATTTGTATAATTATCTCCAAATTTCGTGGGGATTATGTCCACAAAATTTGGTACTAATTATGTCCACAAAATTAGGATAGAGTATCCTATAAATCATGAGATCTTAGCAAATATGTATAAATTTATTTCCTATATTGTGCTAGGATTAGTGTTTATAAAGCTAATGCATGTCTATTAGTTAGAAATGAATGAAATTTCTCCTTCAAATTCTGTCATTTCTATATGGCATCAAAGCTGGGATGGAGAAGTCCAATGAATAGAGATCCATGGATTTGGGTCAAATGAATGGGTTGTAGATTTTGAGGGGTCTTGGGAGAAGTTAGACAGGATCTAAATAAGCCCATATACAACTAGAACATCATATCTCAACCCAAAACCTTAAAAAGTAATGGATTATGAGTCCTATTCTTGTATATAACTCCATCCTTATATCTCTTCCAATGTAGAATTACTCCATTTTCCCACACTATTTTTTATAAACCCTAAATGTGATTTTCAGGAGTTGCTAGTTGAAGCTAGTAATTCTTTTATGTCACCCAACTTTAAACTTTTGGCATAAGATAAGAGTTTACTTTCAATTAGCTTGTAGTTGTCTTCTATTTGTCCTAAATCAATTTAACTTGTAAAATAAACAAAAAAGAGAAAAGGGTTGCACTGGCATCTATTGTACAATAAGCAATTAGTTGATAAACTAAAAAAAGATACAAATATCGACTCCATACTCAGTTGGTCTGTTACAATGTACATAGCCTAAAAATGTGCATATGTTTTCATTCAAGTAAATCATGAAGGAATAATACATTTCTGCTCAAGATAACATCCAATTAGCATTGAGACATTAACCAACAAAGTGGCAACCTTAGAAGAAACCAACAAGCTAGACAGAAAATCCTAAATCAAAGGAGAGGGAAAATGAAGAATGATTTCTTATATATTTGACTCATCAGTGTCTTCCACATATGTTAGCACTCCTGATATCTTTTTAAGAGATTACATCTAGCAATGGCATTTGCGCCCTGGCCCAGCCCGAAGAGTTGATTGGGCTTCAAGCCGGGCTCTGGGTTTTTTAAAAACTTTTGGGTTTCGAGCCAAGATCGCACTCGGGCTGCCCGGCCCAAAGCCCAAATATATCAAGTGGAAACACCTTTAGATTGAGTGAAACGTCATTTTCAAAATTCAAATTTTTAAAAAAATAATCGGACTTGGTTTGGGCCTATCTTCAGGTCTGTCTCAGGCCCCCTACCCCCAGCCAAGCCTAATTACAGCTTCAAAATGTGAAGATCACATAACATGCAACTTCTAATACCTAAAGGTTAAGGTCCTAATTCATGAAATACCCAATATCCTGCTCTGACACTAAATAATGACTATTCTATATCTTAGTTGCATTAATCCAAAACTGTAAAAATGCATTCAAATACTCTATGAAGCAAGACACCTCTCAATAGCAGAGGACTGCAATAATAGTTGCATGACTGTTTAATCCTAATGTTCTGATAGGAGGTACAAAAATGGTTGGCGTCGCTTACCTCAATAGTTTTGCATGCTCTTCAGCAGCTTTTGACTCAAAGGCATGTTCCTTGGTTTCTGCAAAAAGATTTTGGGCTTTTTCAATGAGCTTTATACGTGGACCATGAAGTGGAGATCCTTTACTTGCCATGGGATTTTTCCCAAGTTCCCATGATTCTTTCCATAAAAGAAAAGCAACCCCCTGTGAAAATTCCACAACATAGCCAGAAAAACAAAGAAAATAATAAAAGAGAGGTGTCAGATATTGCCCCCAAGTTTAGTTAAATAAAACAGAATCACCGTTGTTTTTAAGGCTGTTCAATTAAATCCTGAAAATGAAACCAGCACATGGCAAGTATAAATAAATACCCAGTGATAGCACCTTTCTGGTTTGGAGGTTTGAAGGTTTGGTTTATAACTCGATCCTTATTTATTGTTACAATACAATACTAAGGTGTTTGAATAGTAGTTCTCATTGAAATCAATTGAGTTGAATACTGTATCTAAAGCGCCTTTCTGTTAAGAAATTGACCTACTATACTCTAAAAAATTCTTACAACACTTCCGTGAAAAATTGTCCGTGTATAGAATTGAAAATTCTCATTTACAACACAATAACTAGTGAAGCCTTGTATGTGCACAATAACTGAAACTGAACCACAAACACATTGTACAATCATGTATTAACTTGGAAAGAATTCTACATCAAGTATTCTGAAATGTGGAAGCTCCAAACCAGGAGCTTTAGATAATGAAGGTCACACAGGAGAGAATAAATTTTACCATTCAACTATATCCACATTTTTTTTGGGTTAAGTAATGTCTGGATCATAGTTATTACATCAGCACAAGGCCCCAAGCATCAAATAGTGTGCCCTAGCTAGGGCATAATTTGGATATAATGTGAAAGAACCCATTCTTCACCAAGTGATGTTTGTAGGATATTATAAAGTACATACTTAAGCAACTTCCGCATCAGAAAATGTCCCCATGTGTTAATCAATAAAGCAACAGACAAAATTCAACAAACTCATCCCTGTCCATTTCAAGGGTGCCAACAAAAAACTTTAAAATGGAATAGGAGACATAATTCACCAGACTGAAACATTCAAACCTACTTGAAGTTGCCCATTCGATAGGAAGAAATCCTTCAAGAATTCATGTTTATAGCATCTGAGAGGAGAAATGAAAGATGTTATGGGACCAAGTGAAAAGAAAATTACGGAAAAGTACATGAAGGCATATAAAGGCCAGTCACATTGCATGGAGCATCACATAACATCGAATACTAACAGAATAATTGCAAGACGAAGGGAAGAAAATCCAAAAGTCAAATAACTAGCTACAACCACAAATAGTATGCATGCAAACTGCCACAAATACACACCAATAGCATGGGCACACAGAAAGTTGGAATAGATTTTAATGTAAACAGTACAACATACTTAAACGATAACATGATAGAAATATTTGAAATAATGGCATGTACCGTGCATAATTTATAAACAAGTCTCGTGCCAGTGGTTTGGCTTGTATTGTTGCAAAAAACTCTAAAGCTGGTCTCTGCATCAACAGGAAAATATATTGAGAAAGGCTAAAAATTGTAAGCATCATGAAGTATGAAGGTGTCCAAATAAGTACCTTTTGCCAGATGTGAAACAGAACAAGGTAAACAAGGTCTGTATCACCACTTTCGGTAGCCTTCATCAGCGCCACATCTTCCTCCCCAATGCTTAGCAGGAGGGGAATCTAAGTGAAAGAATAACATTCAATTTTTACGATAACTTTATCAAGAGGGGTGCAAATTCACTTGATAAAATGTTCACATACTCCAAGAGCTTAAAAGCTGCTTGTTCGATGATCATAATGTACAAACTTCTAGAATATATCTACAAACAAAATGTAAGTATTGCACGACTATGCACACATCACAAACATGTCAGATAACAACACAAAGGCAGGTAAGGACATTTATTTGCAGTTCATCACAATAATGGTTACATAACATGTTAATAATACAAGAAGATTTGCAGACTATGTTCTTTTATTCAGAGGAAGCAAAATGGATTTTAGATATAAAATGTACCAAATCATTTCCAAACACTGTTTTAACAGGGATGTGTATATTCCCCTCCACAATGCCTTAGTTGGATCTACTGACGAAAACACAGGCATAAATGATCTACCCACCTGCTTGGAGGAGCGTGGTTCATGTTCAACAAGCATAGCAGCCAACTTCCGACGGCCAGATTTATCTGCATGAGCAGCAACTGCCGCATAAGATATACCCTTGCATAACCTCAGCTGCAACTCGAAGAATGTCATCTTAGATACCAATTTACCCACACAAAAAAAAGGAAAAAGGAAAGAGAATTGAGAAAAGTCTAATTCAGCTATCAAAATGTGTACAAACCTTATCAAGCAAGATTTCAAGAAGAGATGCATCAGGAATTGCCAATGAAGCTGTTATCTTTGCACACGCCCAATGCATTATCACGACCTCCTGTGAAAGGCAAATTCACATAATGATGTAAGTTGACAATTAGCTATGTTTCGGGGTAGAAGAGTCGGAAATATATTGACTAAAATCACGGAACAATAGAGAGCACCAGTCAAAGCTTAATATGGTATCACAGTTCAAACATTATTGGTAGTTAACAAATGTCTATATTCATGACAAAGAAACACAGAGAATAACTGATTAATCTCAATCTTTAAGCAGAAATTGAAGAACGAAACAGTCATTTTTTAGGCATATGAACTGAGAAAGGACATCATAATCTCCATAGTTACCGTAACATCCACAATTTCATAAACATATAAACTATCGTATTCCTGATAATACATTGTCGTGGCCTTGTGCAAAATGGAATAGAATGTTAAAAACATACTCTTCCACTAGGGTTCAAATCCTAGTGGAGATCTCTTATACTTTCCAGCAAACCAAAGAAACAAATAAGAAAAATTCAAAATAGTAGATAAAATATAACCTAAATATACAGTAAATGAAAATGAGATTTCATGTTAGACAGAGGCTCATTTGGCTAATTTCTTGCAAAAGTTGTGCAATATCAATAGCATTCATATAGATGGATCTATCCATGTCAAAGGTTTAACAGGTCCTTCATAGGTTAGTGCATTAGCCTATGCGACAAAAAGATACTGCAGAAAGGCCATACAGATCAAAGCATCGAACAATCCGTCCATGGCCATGCAGCAACCTCCCCCAATTGGAATTTAATAGTGGACTACCTAGATGTGTACAGAAGAATGATAAACTTTTGTAAACCACTATTTCTGCAATCAGTAAACTGTAGATGCCTGTCGAAGGTAGAACCAAGATGCATTAAAAAATTAAATCACTTCACTTAATTTTTGTGATCAGCAATGTGAATCATAAGTCAATGTACCCTGCCACCAATCGAAGTGCAATGAGATAGCCAGAAATTTTGAGACAAAAGTGATTTGTCATTTGATGCAAGTGATTGTCTCCATAAAAATATAGATAAAATTCTCATCTGGCAGCTTCCACAAATGTTCAGCCCCATCATTAGTTAAATAGTAAGCTTCATTTCCTACATCATCTAATTCCATATCAAGCCAAAATTTACTCCTAAGATATCATTTGCGAAAGAGGAGAAGAATTACACTATTCCTGGTGCAAAAGTTGGAGACTTACTTGATTCATTCCATAGTACTCGGAAATCCGCAGTGCAAGAAGGTGTCTTTGAGCATTAATTAGACGAGCAATCAGAACAGGTGCTGTAAGGGACTGCATTCAAGAAATTATACAGTGTAATTTCAAGAAAATGCATGTAATATACCATTAAATGCAATTGGATAAGAGGCGCTTAAAACCTTATACTGTTGAATACTAAGTGGGATGCCAATCTCAGGGTCACGAACAGCATTTAAGACCCGCAAAGTTTTACACATTTCCTGAATGCGGTCACGTTGAAAATTGCTGCCAAAGCCAACTGGATATCAATACCGAGAACAGGAATCAGAAAATGAAATTAAAATTTTTCATTTTTTATGACTACAGATAGTAGAAATAACAGCTGCTATGTTTGAATTGGCAAAACAACTAATATAGATGATAGAAATAACAGCTAATAAGTTCAAATTGGTAAAACCACTCATAGTTAACTTAGAAAAGTAAAAAAAATATGATATTGACAATATGAAGAGAAAAAAAAGTTTTAAAAATCTCTTTATCAACAACCAAGTTTTGTAGAAAAATATGCCACGAAATTCACCACAGATATTTACTTACATATCAACCAAATAACATTATGATACAACAACCTCATCAAAGTTCTACAGAAAACTAGTAAACTATAATAGTGGCCAGTATTAATGTGCAAGGAAATCAATGTCACCTGCAAAATGCCTGGCCATAGCTTGCAGCTCTCAAGAGTGCCCGCTGACGAGAAACATCAAATTCATGACCAGCAGCATCAATGCATGCTTCAACAGCCTCAAGCAAGGATGCTCGTATCAATCTCAGATTTTCATCTGCCTGGTAAAACCATAGCGAGTGAGGATTGAAGAATGAGGATTCATGGCAACTTGTTGTTACAAGGCTTACTAGGACGCATATTTGACAGATGCAAAGAAAAAGACATTAAAAGTTCTAGTGATGGAATTTTGTTCAGGCGCCCATTACTAACAAATCTATTATTAGTGAAACAGATATGATTAGGAACAGAGATATTTTATAATAAAAATCATAACTCATATTCAGATTAAGAAAATGCGGAATGAAGATATGCATATACATCACAAGAATAAGAATATGGATTCATCTCTATTTTGAAAACAAGAATCTCTTACCTTAGCACTTCGCCTGTCAAAATGATCCAAGGCATCAAAAAGCAAAGATGCGGGAGATGTGCTTCCTATCTTGAAGATAGATACAGTTGAATCAGGAACTCGCTGCAGAAACTCCATATTTGTGTTGGACAATATTCTCACCCCATCACACTCAGGGATAAGAATAAGTGGTGCATCATATACGTAGCTTATGGAATCTTTAGATGGGCCCACCATCAGCAATAAGTCATCCCAATAAAGTAGCACACTGTCCAAGCCACACCACGCCATCTGCTCCGGAGGAAGGGCTGACTGCATACATTAAACAGATGGATGAAAAGAGAAATGAAATTCAACTACCTATTACATGTAAACAAATCGAACAAAAGATGATCACGTCTTTGAATTGGAAATGCGTCGTTAATTTCAAAGAGTCTTATTATACCTTACAAGCATATTTAAGGAAAAGAAAGACAAGAGCTTTACATTAGTTTAGTAGTAACGCATAAACTCACCTCACACTGATACTCAAAGAGGATCTTAAACTCAATATTCATAAGCACAAGCCTTCCATCATGCATAAAGCACGCCAAAAACCTCCCATCTCGCGAAACAGTAATCTTTTGCACGGGACCCCCCATAATACCACCATCCACTTGCCTGACCTCATCCTCATCAACAACTTCAATCCCATCACCCACACCCAATAACACCTCCACGTTCCCTGAAACTGTAAACTGCGGTTCAATTACCACCATACAATGCGGCAGCTCTTCAATTCCGAGCCCGGGATCCGGCAGCTTGAAGGGCTTGACTTCCTTGAAATCTGGCACACAGAACAACTTTCCTGCCTCCGTCAAGCACACAACACCGTTCCCCCAAAACATACATTCCACCACATTTTGCTCAAAACACTCTTTTCCCATTGATAGATTGGGCTCGATGCACTCTGCGTGGATGTTATAGCGGTAGATAGTGCCGTCTTGGACTATACACATAAGAGTTTGGTCGTCCATCCACGATATGCCGATCAAGCGGCCGCCGGGGTTCTTCCAGACGGTTTCGGAGATGGGCACGCCGGCGGAGTTGTAAATTCTGAGTTTTCGGAGGGCGGATTCGGCATAGAGCTGGACGATCTTGGAATCGTCGCGGATTACAGCGATCGGGCCCCCAAAAGGTGCGCAGGCGATTTTGTTGCGAGTCAAGTCGATGTGCTTCCATTGCATTTGGTAGAGGTCCAGTTTCCGATAATAACGGTCGTAGAGCAGCTGCCACTCCGCCGCTACGGAGACGTTCGCCATTCGAGTGGTGCTGAATTTTGGGCTTTTATGCTCCTTAGAGCTCAGATTTGCAAGTAAAGGAGTAATGTCAAGTGAACGCTCGAAGCAGTGCAGGTTTGCACAAAAAATGTATAATTGATTATGTAATAATACAATTATATAAACATGCCTATCATATTATACATTTTAATAAGATTCTACTTTATAATATTTTCATTTTCATGTCAGTACATTAAGGAGTATTAGGCTAACTGATAAAAATTATTTGTGAGATAATTTAGTCATCAATGTTATTATCAATTGAGTTTATATCCACGCATTTGATATTAACTCAAATTTGAAATAAGGTTAATTATAAAAAAGATATAAAATAATATACATGTCTCGTGAAATTAGCGATGAATAAAATAAATAATAGATAAAAAGGAAAGTAAATATTTTGTTTTAAATAGATCAAAATTATTAAGCAAACCAATTCCTTTCAAACTTCACATATAAAAACATATGGCACATTCTCAAGTATTTAAAGAACAATAAATGCATATTTATAAGGTGGCTTGAAAATGATTTAATTCCATTTATTTGAAAAACATTTATAGCTCATTTAATTAATTATAAAAATAATTTACTTGCTTAAGGATGTCTCTTCCCTTACTCCTCTTGCCTCTCTTGCCTCCTTTCAAAAATTAGCAAAAACCTCCATTCAAAATGAATTCCAATTGGAAAACCCAAAGAAACTTATGCATGAAATTGATCCTAGTGTACTTAAACCTATGCATTTCCTAAGTTCTTTGAACCAAAATCCTTCCAAAAATTCAAAAGATTAAACACAAACTTACCTTGAATCTTCACCAACCAATGAGTTTCTTGGCTCAAAATTCTTACCTGAGTTATTGAAGAGTTGTATATACTTCTCCTTCATGGCTTCCAAAAGCTCCTTCTTCTACAGAATGGTTTCTTCATAAGACTTTAACCAGTTGAACTGTCCTATTCCTGATGACCTTTTCCTTGGTGTCTAAAATCTCCACTAGAATCTCTTCATAACTCAAATCATCTCTCAACTGAACCTCAACGATTTGAATGATGTATGACGGATCCGATCTATATCTCCTCAACATAAAAATATGAAAGACATCATGTATTTGTGACAATTCCGGTGACAACGCCAACCTATAGGCTAGTGGTCCAATCCTCTCAACTATCTCATAGGGACCCACATATCTCATACGCAACTTGCCCTTCTTGCTAAATCTCATGACTTCTTTCCAAGGAGACGTCTTAAGAAATACTTTCTCACCGACTTCATACTCCATCTCCTTTTGATGTGCATCAGTATAACTTTTCATTCTATCCTACGTTGCTTAACCAAATTGACTTTGTCCACTGTCATCTACAGTAACTCTGGTCCTATTAGTTTCCTTTCCTCTTCTTCATCCCAACATATCGGAGTTCTACACCTTCTTCCATACAATGCTTCATTAACCGATCCACAATAATCCATATGGCATCATGCTTTCTACTAGTCTAAGGCAAACCCATCAGAAAATCCACGGTTACCTATTGCCACTTCCACTCAGGAATAGACAATGACCTTAACTTGCCAGAAGGTGCCTGGTGTTCAGCCTTGACTTGCTGACACACTAGACACTTGCTCACATATTCTTCTACATCTCTCTTCATGCCTTTCCACTAGAAATGCTCTTTCAAATTGTATATCCTGGTGCTACTTAGGTGCATGGCGTAAGGCACATTGTGTGCCTTTTCCAGTATTTCATCCTTTACTTCCTTGACATTTGGAATACAAAGTTATTTCCGACAACTATAAGTCCATCATCCTTCACTACCACTTCAGATTTCTTGTCATTCTGAATTTCTTCTCGAAGCTTACTCAGTTTTACATCCTATGCTTGTAACTCCTTAACTTTCTCCCTAAGTATCAGTCTCACTCTGAAATTAGCAAGAATATAATTGGGTTCCTCCTGTTTCAAGCTTATTCTAAGCTTAACCATCTCCTCCAATATAGGCAGATAAACTTTTTAAACATAGGCTATTAATGATTTCCTACTCAAGGCATCTGCCACTACATTTGCCTTTCCTGGATGATAATCAATCAACAAACCATAATCCTTAATTAGCTCTAACCACCTTCTCTGTCTCAAATTCAATTCTTTCTGGCTCAGTAAATACTTGAGACTTTTGTGATCCGTAAAAATCCTCGTTTGCACCCCATACAAATAATGTTTCCAAATCTTCAAGGCAAAAATTACTACTGCCAATTCCAGATCATGGGTCAAATAATTCAACTCATATGGCTTCAGTTGCCGCGAGCCATAAGCTATTACTTTGTCTCCCTGCATCAACACATAACCCAAACCCTTCCTTAATGTCTCCCTGCATCAACACACAACCCAAACCCTTCCTTGAAGCATCACTATACACTGTATAACCCTCCTCTCCTGTGGGCAAAGTCAGAATTGGAGCACTTGTCAATCTGTACTTAAGCTCCTCAAAGCTCTTCTGACATTCATCACTCCAGATAAACTTCTGATTCTTCCTCAATAACTTGGTTATTGGAGCAGTTATCATCGAGAATCCTTCAACAAATCTCTTATAATAACCTGCTAGACCTAGAAAACTCCTTACTTCTGTTGCTATCTTTGGAGCATGCCAATTCACCACTGCTTCATCCTTCCTCGAATCAACATGTACCCCATCTTTAGAAATCACATGTCCAAGAAATATCATCTCGTAAAGCCAAAACTTACACTTGCTGAATTTGGCATAAAGTTCCTTCTCCCTCAAAGTCTGCAACATTATCCTGAGGTGTTCCTCTTCACTCTTGGAATAGACCAGAATGTCATCGATAAACACTATGACAAACTGGTCCATATACTCCTTGAACATCCTATTCATAAGATCCATGAAAGCAGCTGGAGCATTGGTCAAACCAAATGACATGACTAGGAACTCGTAATGCCCATAACGAGTCCTAAAGGCTGTCTTACTCACATCAGACTCCTTGATTCTGAGCTGATAATAGCCCGATCTGATATTGATCTTAGAAAAGACTCTTGCTCCCTACAAGTGGTCAAACAGATCATCAATCCGGGGTAGAGGATACTTGTTCTTAATGGTCACCTTGTTGAGTTTCTGATAATCAATACACACCTGCCATGTTCTATTTTTCTTCTTAACAAACAGAACCGGTACTCCCTATGGTGATAAACTCGACCGTATATACCCCTTCTTTAATAGTTCCTCCAACTGTTCCTTGAGCTCCTTCAGCTCAGCTGGAGCCATTCTATATGGTGGTATAGAAATTGGTGGGGTACCCGAAATCAGGTCAATAGCAAATTCAATTTTCCTCACCGGTGGCAAACCGGGTAAGTCCTCTGAAAACACGTCTGGAAATTCCCTTACTACTGGAAAATCCACTAACCTTCTTTCATTTACATCAGTGTCCACAACATGCGCCAAGAAGGCTTCACACCCCTTTCCCATCATTCTATCAACTAGCAAAGCCGAAATAATTCTAGCGATGGTATTCTCCTGTCTCCTCGGAAGGCCACCTTCTCTCCATTTCTCGGATCAAATTCTACCACCTTGAGGCTACAATCCAACTTCGCATGATACTTCTCCATGACATCCATTCCAAGTATGACATCTAAGCCTTTTAGGTCCAGAGGTAGTAAGTTTACTACTAGTCTAGCACCGTCAATGAAGATTTCACAACCCTTATACATTTGGCTAATTATCACATTCCTCCCTAGAGGTGTACTAACAAGCAAAGGACTATTCAAAAACACTGAATTCACAAGTCATACTTGCAGAAACAAATGAATGCGTAGAACCATAATCAATCAAGACATATACTTCAGAATTAAATAACTGAACCATACCCGTGACAACTTCGGGGGCAGTTGCAGCTTCCTCTCTGGTCATAATGAACACCTTTGCTTGAGCCTGAGCCTAAGCCTGACCCTTTGGCCTTCCTGGAAGAACAACCTTCCTTGTAGCTCCAGAACTACCCACCTCAGCAACTGGCCTGGTCCCCATTGTTTCTGCTCTTCTTGGGGCTTGCAATTATGACCCCTTTTGCCTTGTTACTTAGGGACATTCCCACTGATCATATGTCCCTTCTCTCCGCATCTGAAGCATACTCCAAGTAATTTGAAGCACTCTCCTCTGTGAAATTTCCCACAATGCTCACATTGGGGATTAGTATTTATGTGACTACTCCTCTCCATCCTTCTATTGCTTCCTACAGTTGAGGCTTGCATTGAAACTGCCTTCACTTGCTTATTCTTGATAGAGCCACTACTCCCCACTTCGCTCTGGGAGCGGAAGCTCCTCACCCTCCTCTCTGGAATTGGGGCCCTCATTCCCTTCTTAGGAGACTGTTCCCAGCTCTTCCTTTTTTTATTAACTTCATATTTGATGTTCTCTAGTTTCTATGCCTAGAGGGTTGCATCTACCAATAGCTAGTAGTCACATAAATTATGGATCAACACCTTCTCCTTGATCCCCAGATGAAGTCCCCTCTCAAACTTGCGGCATTTATCCTCCTTATTCGCCAAAATGTTGGTCGTATATCGGGAGAGCTGGGTGAACTTCAGCTCATATTCTCTCACACTCATGTCCCTCTGTGTGAGATTTAGGAACTCCCTAACCTTCTCTTGTTCATAAACCCTGGAGAGATACTTCTTCCTAAACACTTCCACAAAATCTCTCCATGATAACACTAGAGGCATAACCTGACTGTGGGGTACTGATTCCCACCAATGAAGTGCATCCCCTTGCAGCAAGCTAACTGCATAATCCAGCTTCTCCTCATCAGAGCACTTCATCTGAATCAGAACTCTCTCAATCCTCTTCAACCAGGCTTCAGCCTCTTTCGGATTTGTAGTTTCGTTGAAATCCACAACCCCATACTTGCGGAGCTTGTCATACTGCCCACTCCTCTCCACTGGAGCTGGCACTGGAACTTGTGACCCTTGGCCCATGGCATAAGTGATAGCCTGTGCGAAAGCTTGGAAGAACTACGGGTCCATAGTAGGCATAGGAGGAGGAGACGGTGGCACTTCATGTTGCACACTAGGTGTCTCAGAATCAGGAGCAGGGTGTGTCCTAACATCTTGCGGGACATAGGATTTATCTGTGCTCCTTTGGCGAGAGCTAGATCGAGTCACAACTCCTCGAGTTCTCTTTCGAGGCAGCATTTTCACTCCTTCAATATAAAACCATTGAAAATCTTTAATTCATGCAAAACAATTTCAAATCATGTAAACAATTCAAAACAATGCAAGTTATTCATTTAAAATAATGCATGTTCATTTCGTAATTGAAAACTACCAATTCCATGCCTAGGATACTCCTAAACCTAATCCCAAACCTGGACCTAAACCTAGTCACTCTGATACCACAAGTGTTGGACCCCGTTTCCTGAGCCTAACATCCGGAGGCATAAATCGTTAGCGTATTTCCCTATAGGGTTAACTCAACAAACCCTCATTAGCCATTCCCACAAGAGTGGCGTGCCCACACCAACTAATCATCAAAATCACAATTTGACTTCCTCAAAACAATTGTATCTCTATGTCTCTAGTTTATTTTGAAACAAGAACCACCTCATTTGGAGCTCTATAGCTCAAGATATGTTTAAAAACCCAAAGTATGTTCATAACCCAGTTATGCTCTTCGAACCGATCTCTCATTTTCTTTCCATCAATCTTTTCCAAATCAACACCAAAAGCTACCAATTTTTTTGGAGATATAGAAGAATGTATTAGGAATCTATTGGTTTAATAATCACTTCATTTGGAGGTCGGATGATGAAGTTATGGCCAAAAGAATCAAGCATGTTTATGTCCTTAATCAATTTGTACCTATCTTGGGACAATTGCCATAAATTTCTCTAGAGAAGTTAGATTGAGGTTGTTCTTAGACTGTTTGAAAGAGGACTTCTAGATCTACAACTTTTATGAAAACTTCGAAGAGAGATTTTTCCATTTAAAGGGTCACAAACACAAATTTCCTAAAGTATATGGTGTATGAATGGACATACACGTTCGCCTAACGGACATACACGGGTCTGGGGGCCATTCCAGACCCGAGAAGGTCTTTGTAATGGAATTAATGTCCGTTAAACGAACATGGGTGAAGCTGGGGGTCCTTACAGACCTTAAAAGGTCCGTTTAACAGACTTTGACCTAGGAGATACCAAACTCCCTCCAAAGCCTCTCCAATGATTACTACATCCATTCTAACATCATGTTCACTCATAATCTTCCCAAATTCAAATTCAACTCTTCTAGTGCAATATCACTTCATATCAATTCAACCATCAACCTTGTTTCATTAAATCTTTTAATCTCTACTCATTTGCTCCATCAAGACCATTAATTATCATCATTTAGTATAGTTGTCTTGTACATCATCCTATGCAGCATTACAACTTGTAATGATCATATCTTTTCATTTCGTTATCCAAAAATTACAAACTTTATATCGTTGGAAAGCTAGAACGATCATCTACAACTTGGAAGAAGACAATTTTGACCAGTTCTACCTAGATTATTCTAGATTTTCCCCTGAAGTCAGAACACAATTCTTACCCCTATGAAAACATGAAATCTTGCAATGTAAAGACTTGAAAAGCCATAAGCAAACATAATACATATGTATTTCATTAATATCAAAATAAGAGTTTTACAATGCTTTAGTGGGCATTTCGAGCCACCTTACATTATAATTCAAAAAATACAAACTTTACAAGAACAATAATTGCTCAAAATGTAACTAAAGCCTCGTTTTACAATATCTAGCTTCAAAAACAAATTATGCAAATTGGAGTGATGCCTTGAATCTCGACTCAATCACTCGATATCTTTGAATCTTTCTCATCTCCTGAAGATGGGAAGGAACGAAGGGTGAACTTAAAACTTGTGAGTAACAGTTTTATAATCGGTAGCAAGCAAAACCATTGAAAACATTCATGATCAAAGCAAATTCGTATGAAATCCATGAAACACATATTCCTTAAATTCTCAACATATCAACCAATTCGCAAACCACATAATTCATATATTCATCAAACTTGCCAATACATTATAATCACATAAACACATCAGAATGGTTCGGGTAGTCCGTAACAGAACGTACTAACACAATTCCATAAAATGGTCTTATGTAGCCTTGAGCAGAACGTACTATTATAGTTTGCGTAGCCATGAACTTAGGGGAGCCTGTGAAGGAGCTCCATGCCACTAACGGGTAGGCGGGAAAAGCCTTTAGTTAAAGTACACTTGACAGACAGAACAGACCACCACAAACCCACATAACATGTAATTCATGACTTGAAAACCAATTGCCCAAATGGCACATTTCGAAAACTTGTTTTTCATGAACATGAAACATGCATTTCCCTCATCATTTCACAATTCATCAACCATTTTCATATACCAAGCATAATAGTCATTTCTCAAATCATTCAAAAGCAACAAATACAACAATTATGAAGCGGGTTTGGTTAAGATATGTCAGATTCCCCCAAGTATATAAATCATTCCCATATTAGTTCAAAATTCATTCACAAAATTCACATACAAAAACATGTGGCACATTCTCAAGCATTTAAAGAACAATAAATGAACATTTATAAGGTAGTTGGAAAATCATTTAATTCCATTTATGTGAAGAACATTTATGGCTCATTTACTCAATTATAAAAATGTAACCCACCTTACTTTCCTTACTTGAAAACTTGCTCAAGGGTGTCTCTGCCCTTGCTCCTCTTGCCTTTCTTGCCTCCCTTAAAAAATTAGCAAAAATGCCCATTCAAAGTGAATTCCAATTGGAAAACCCAAAGAAACCTATGCATGAAATTGATCATAGTATACTTAAACCCATGCATTTCCTAAGTTCTGTAAACCAAAATCCTTCCAAAAATCCAAAAGATTAAACACAAACTTACCTTGAATCTTCACCAACCAATGAGTCTCTTGGCTCTAATGGAAGCTCTCATCGTCCTCTTCCTTTTTCCCTTCTTGAACACTCTCAAAATCTCCCTTTAAAACTAAGAAAAATTGAAACCTAGTTGACCTCCCTTCTTTTCTCTTCTTTCTCTCCTTACACGACACACTCTCTCTCTTTTCTCTTCAATTTCGTTTTTGGCTTCTTCAAAATCCATGACAACAAGTCTTCTTCCCTTTTATACCCTTAATGAGTGTACAATGTCCATTTTGCCCCTCCTTTAATGCTTTATGGTTTTTAAGCTTAAGTGATCTTCCAAAAATGCCCCTCATGCAATCTTACCACCTTAACACTTTAATTAAATTAACCTATATCATATAATCTCACTCACATTAATATGCTAATTAACTCCAAGATAAATTAATCTATCAAGACCTCAAAATTAATTTAAATCAAGCTTATTCATCAAGAAACAAATTTGGGGGCCAACATTAACCTATGTATTCTTGTATACATACCTGTATCATTCTAATATGAGACACTGAAAATCATTCTTCTTGTGGTATTAGAGCCTAGTCGAGTTTTTAGGTCTCTCTCTTAAAGTTTTTTTCCTCCAATTTCTGTCCAGTGAGGCAATGCTGCTTGTAGTGAAACATATTACGAATTTTTTTCTCAGTTCCTCCTTCATAAGGCTTTACGGGTGCCAATCAACCACCCTTTCAAATCCGGTCATCAAATTTCCACACGTTGACATATTCCCAGATGTCCACTCCACACGCCAACGCTTGAGCCTTTGTTTGCTGAACTGATTTCTTCCTTCAACGTCATCTCCTCCATCTCTATCTAAATATCTGGTCAATTCTTCCAACTAATGCTGATTTGTGGTGGTAAGTGTTTATAATACTTCGTCGCCCTTTTCCCTAGTGTGAGTATCTCTGAATTTATTTCACTTTTTTGCATTAAGGTTTACTTCTTCTTTTCCTTCTTCATTTGATTGATATTGTCATTTAAAACTAATTTAAATGGCTGAAGGTAGTGATATGGGTGGTGATAAGAAGACTATTACTGAAATTATGTTGGGTTCATCCAAAATTACTGATAAAAATTGACTGGAAGTAAAAATTAGGCACAATCGAAAATGATTATTCGTAGATGTATGATTAATATAGATTTGGGGGATCATTTAACTAGTAATCCGACTCCTAAGGTCAATGCTATCGCTCGAAAGAAATGATTAATAGAGGATTATACATTTTTTAATCAAATCCAAAATAATCTAGACCCTATTGTTGATGATGTTGTGAATCATTGCGATATTGTAAAAGAACTATAGGAATATCTAAAATTTTTGTATGCTTGCAAACAAGATCTGTCTCATGTTTATGACTTATTGTTAAATATTTATCGAGTAGAGCAAAAAGGTCACTCCCTATTTCAGTATTATATTGAAGTGAAACAACCCTTTGAAGAAAAGTGTGTTATATTTCCTATTGTTCCTGACATAAAGCAAATGCAAGAACAAGAGGAGTAGATTATAGTACAGTGTTTCTTAGCAGGGTTAGGATCCGAATATGATGTGGCACGCACACAATTATTAACTAGTGGGACACTTCCTCCCTTTACAGAAGTATATGCCCATTTGCTTCGAGCTTGTAAAGATAGCGACATGACTTTTGATATGGTGTCCAATGTCTTAGTGGCATTGGTGAGTAACGTTTTAAATATTGATCGTGGTGGCAAAGGCAGAAATAGTTGTAGTTCTGTTACTAGGAACGTTAGCACCCCTCGTAACTGTAATTACTGTGGAGTTGAGGGATATATCAAGAAGAATTGCTGAAAATTGCATAGTAAGCCTCCCAAATACTTGGGTCAGAATAATAACAAAAAATTTGCAAATATGGCTACTCAGGATGGCATCCTACCACTTCCTTAATCATCCTCACATTCTATCACAATTTTTGCAGATGAGTATGCTCATTTAACCAATGCCTATCAACAAATTTCGGCCACAATTCATAGCAACCATCCTCTGTGACATCAACTTTGGCTAATATAGGTAACCCTACTGCTTGTCTCTCCACCTCATCTCGCAGTTAAGTTATTGACTCAGGTGATATTGATCATATAACCAACAACACAGGTATCCTCTCTTCTTTCAAGTCTACTACTAATTTACCTTGTGTTACTTTAGTCAATGGATCTAACACTTCTGTAATTTGGTGTGGGACAATAAACCCAACAAAATCTCTCTCATTATCATATGTTTATATGTTTATCATGATTCTTTTTTAACCTATTATCTATCAGCAGACTCACTAAAATTCTTAACTGTTATGTTGTTTTTTTATCTCAATTATTGTCCTTTTCAGGATCTTAGGATGAAGCAAATTATTGGTAAAATGCATCTGGCAAATAGCTTGCATGCTCTTGATTCGACTTTTGAACCAGTAACTTGATCGATTGCTTACACAAGCTCATTTGCCCTTTTGCAACTTCATTGTTGTTTTGGTCATCCATCTCTTATAGTTTTACAAAAGTTATGTCCTAGTCTTAAACGAGAATCTATCTTAGAGTGTGAAGCTTGTTAATTTTCTAAACATCATTGAGTATCTTATTCTGCTAGACTAAATAAGTGAGTTAAGTCTTCTTTTTACTTGGTGCATACTAATATACGGGGTCTTTATCATATTCCATCCAAATCTAATTTTCGTTATTTTGCAACATTTATTGATGATTATTCTCGGGTTACTTAGCTTTATCCTATGAAATCTTGATCAGACTTGTTTACTATATTTTATGCCTTTTATGTTGAAATTAAGACTCAATTCAACAAATACATTTGCATTTTGAGAAGTGATAATGCTAAAGACTATGTTTCCCATGCTTTTCAATCTTATCTCTCTCATCATGATATTATTCATTAGTCATCATGTATTGTTACCCTTTAAAAAAATGGTGTAGCAGAGTGAAAGAACCATCGCCATCACTTATTAGAAGTTACCTGGGCACTAATGTTCCATATGTAAGTCCCAAAAGTTTCTAGGTCGATGTTGTCTCCACTGTTTATTTCCTAATCAACCGAATGCCTTATTTTGTTCTGGACGGTGAAATTCCATATTCCCTTCTCTTTCCCTCATATACATTATTCCCTCTTGCTACTCAAATTTTTGGGTATACTTGCTTTGTTCAAGACATGCGACCTCAGGTCTTGAAACTGGATCCTAAATCTCTTAAGTGTGTCTTTCTAGGATATTCTCGTTCACAAAAAGGATATCTTTGTTACTCTCCTTCTTTGATTCGCTACTTGGTCTCTGCTAATGTTACCATTTTCACGAATACACCTTTCTTTGGTTCTCTTGTGCCCTCTTTTTTGCACTTTAGCGATTCAAGGGATGATTTTCTTTTTTACACTGTTAGAGAACAAGTATTTTCATTCCTTTAAACCTGTTATTTGTCAGGTTTATTCTTGACGTGTAAAACATTCTATTGAGGCACTTCCCATCAATCAGGACATGGACCCGACCCATTTTACTTGGTCTCCAAATTCCTCACCACTAACTAATGCTAGCCTTTACCTTCCTATTACTCTTTGTAAAGGTAAACGTACATGTTCTTACCCTGCTTCTTCCTTTGTATCTTACCATGCTATATCTCCCTCCACCAAGCCTTTTGTAGCTTCCTTAGACTTTATTGCTATCCCAACGTCCCTTGCTGAAGCACTAGCTTATGATGGTTGGCAAGCTGAAATGAAAGAAAATATGATGGCCTTAGAGTAGAATCATACTTGGGATCTTGTGCTCCTTCCTTCACAGAAACGGGTCATTGGTTGTAAGTGGGTGTTCACTGTTGAAATGAATCCTGATGGTTCTGTTGGTTGATTAAAAGCTCAGTTGGTTGCTAAAGGATATGCTCAGACATATGGGGTGGATTATTTTGAGACTTTTTCTCTAGTTGCAAAACTTTCTTCTGTCCGACTATTTATCTCCTTAGCTGCCGTTTATAGTTGGGCACTTCACCAATTTAATGTGAAGAATGCATTCTTATATGGGGATTTATGTGAAGAGGTTTACATAGAGCAACCACCTAGATTTGTTACTCAGGGGGAGTCAGGGAAAGTGTGCAAATTAAGAAAATCTCTATATGAATTGAAGCAATCTCCCTGTGCCTAGTTTGGATGATTCAGTACTATAGAAATTAAGTTTGGCTTGCGAAGAAGTGCATATGATCACTCGGTGTTCTTTACACGATCTAGTTCTAGGTGCATTTTACTGGTCATATATGTGGATGATATAGTGATCATTGGAAGTGATGAAGCTGGGATCACAAGGTTGAAAGCATTCCTTAGGACTCGTTTTCAAACAAAGTATTTAGGATGATTGAAATATTTATTAGGAATTGAGGTTTTTCGTAGTCATAAAGGGATCTGTCTATCTCAAAGAAAATATTGCCTGGATTTGTTAAACAATGCTGGTTTTATTGAGGCAAAGACATGTGATGGTCATATGATACCAAATGTGAAGTTAAAAGATGAAGATGGAGACTTGCTTAAGAATTTTGAACAGTATAGGAAGATTGTGGGAAAATTCAACTATTATACTATCACTCATCCTGATATTGCCTTTCTAGTAAGTGTTGTCAGTTAGTTCATGTCATCTACTAGAACCTCACACTGGGATGTTGTTATTCATATTTTGAGGTATCTAAAAGGTGCGCTAAGACATGACATCTTATATCAAAATCATGGTCACCGTACTATAGAAGGTTTCACAGAAGCTGACTATGTAGGAGATCTTTCAAACAAGCACTCTACCGTAAGTTACTGTGTTTTTGTTATAGGCAATCTTGTTTCTTGGAAGAGTGAGGAACAAAGTGTTATATCTCGATCAAGTTTAGAATCTAAATATAGGGCTATGACGCATACTGCCTGTAAACTTATATGGCTACGTCATTTATTTGGTGAGATTGGTTTTGTTCAGTCTAAACCAATGAACTTATGATGTGACAACGAAGCAGCTATCTATATTGCAAACAATCCTATGTTTCATGAGAGAACCAAGCATATAGAAGTCGATTGTCATTTTACTCAAGAAAAGCTAGAAGATTGATCAATCCCAACTCAACATGTCAAAACAGGGAGCCAGTTAACTGATGTGTTCACCAAAACATTACCAGGGAATTGGGTTAATTATATTTGTAACAAGCTAGGCATAATCAATATCTATGCTCCAGCTTAAGGGGAAGTATTACAGAATATAGAAGTTGTTATAGTTATTACAAACTGTTAACATAATCATAGGGATTATATAGCTAATGTAAATAACATATTCAGAGGGATTTTAGCATAATCATAGGGATTACTTTCCTAATTTAGCCTATGTATTCCTGTATAAATACCTGTATCATTCTAATAGAAGAGACCAAAAATAGTTCTTCTCGTTCTTCTTAAGTTTGAACAATAAAGCCTAACTAGTTTTCTTGGGAAAAACAAGTCTCTAAACTTTCTATTAACCTTTTTAATTTTTAATTAATTTGAATTTTGGACTTCTAAATAAAATTCTAATTCAATTAAAATAAGCCTTTGAGTTTAGGACTGAAATAAAAAGAGTTCTCTTGTAAAACTGAAATTTTACTTTATACTAGGATTTGTTTAATTTTTATTTTACCTATCTATTTATTAAATTTATTGCAAAAATTAAGCACTCACTCTCTACTATATCCTTAGTGGCCACATAATTACAAATTATACATAAAAGTAAACGTGTAAATAATAAAGAGAAGAAAATAGTTTTTAGATTGCTTTTAATTCTTGGGCCTTCATATTAGGTTTATTCATAAAATCTAAAGCATAAATTATTTGAATATCTATATTTGGCCTTGGACTTATTCAATGTAAAGCCCAAATAGGTTTTTAAGTTATGTATTCATATAGAAAAAATGTGAATTAAATTAATCTAAGCCTTAAATGTAATTAATAATTAATATAATTTAATATATACATATATTTATATGCTTTTATTCCCATATAAATGGGCCTATACCTAAAATACACGTTCTCCTATGCTTTTAACTTGATTTATTGGACTTCTTCCTCCAAAAACTTAAAATGCAAACAAGAAATGACAAAGTACTTAATCGACCCTCTCATTAAAAGCAATAATTATGAAGTCATGGGCCTTTAATATTATAAAATAATGCAACAAATATAATACATATAACCCAAATGTCTATATTTGACATAATTAGTGTCCAACTAAACATAAACAACAAATAATCAATTAACACATCACAAATGTATCATATAGATTTTTTTAATGAAAATAGACATTTATGGAAAACCAAAATTCATGAACCTTAATTCACTCATGTTTCTAATCTCTAAACTTATGTCATCTTCATCTAGATCTTAACTTATAAAATACTAAAAATATGTTTCAATATATAGGAATAAAAGAGTAAAATAGATAAATGGAAGTCATAATAGGGGAACACACAAAAATTTGGAAATGAAATAATATCTACATAAACAAAGATATAACCAAGTGCTAAAAAATGATTATACAAAAATTTGAATATATTCATAACAAAACCGTAAATCTAAAATACACAACAATATATAAAAAATTCAAAAGAATTTTTAGGAAGCATGAACATTAAAAAAAATTTGGAAACTCATACGAAATGATAATTAAGATAGCTACATATACATGATAAACAAAGGTAAAATGAGACCTATAAAATTAATGATCTAAGAATAAATGATTTATCCAAGTCTCTGAAAATTCCTAATAGCTCTACTCTAAAACCTTGCGAGTATTCTCAAGAAATGAAATAAAAGCACAAAAAATCATTAAAAATCATAAAGAAAAAAAATACAACTATGAAAAGAAAAAAAAACTCATTCTACGCTAAGCTTTTTCCTTATGTATTTGACATATTTCCCTCAGCCAAATGCTAATGAATGCACTTAAGATTAAAGGAAGAAAATTGTTTAGATCATGGGAAAGGGATGAAGGCTCTTTTGGTTTAGAACTAATAAAGAGACAAAAGGTTTAAAGAGAAATTTTTTGTCTGGATTTTATAATTCCAAATTTCAGTGAGTATTCAACTATAATCTAGAAAATGAGTGGCAAAGGAAGGTTTCTATAAATTTATTAAAGGATAGATTCTTTTAAGGTTAAAAGAAGCTAAAATGTCTTGACTTCAAAGATATGGTAAGAGAGCTATAATGCTTTTTCTTTCTTGTCTAGGAAAGAAAGAGACTTATATATGATGAATTGAAGGGCTAAGATGGTTTTTAGAGGCATCAATGACTTAGACTGAAGTTGGTGCAAGATCAAAATATGTCATTTTTATGAATTGACATTAATATGATGTCACTTCACTCTTGTGATTGAAAAACAATTTCTAGACTTTTAGGGGTACATATGGCATTATTGGATTGGTTAAAAGGTGAGGACACATATCATTTTCTCTTTATGTTTGGGAAGAAACACAAATCCATCTCATCTAAAATATTCATTCAAACTCTATGGATTACTAAGATTTATATTTACTTTAGATCACCTAAAGTCAGTATTTAATGATTGATGGTTGAGATAAAGCATGTTGGATAGTAAAAGTTAGATACTTTTAGGGGATTTAAGTTGATTTTGAATGAACAAAAAGATTAAAGCCTTATGTTTAGAGATTAAGCCAGAAGTAATAATTTATGCAAGTATAATTGCAACCAATAAGAGCACGAAATATGGGGGTTGTCTAAGAATTATAAATCATCTCTAGAGAAAAACATAAATACTTGTGTTTTAGGTCATTAGATTAGTGGAATTTCCTGCCTGTGTATTTTGCAAGAGACAATTATGTTACATATCTTACTTTAAAACATATTGTACCATGATCCTTACATTATTTTGTTCTCCTTTAAGTGAAAGGTTTGTATTTTATCATTCTTTTTTTTGTTTAACTTCTTAGCTTATGTTGCATTGGTATTGCATTTTGGTTCGTCCTTTTTTATGTTTTCCTTGATCACTCATTGTTTCTCATCCTTACATCTATCCTTCACTTTAGGTTTCATGTTTATGCATTTTTCACATTGTCTTTTTTCTCCTTCCTTTCCAAAATATGATTTTTTATTTATCAAATTAGTCCCTTTATTTTCTAATTTTGCAGTTTAGTCCTCCCTCATTTACAAATTAGTCCTTATGCACCTTATTATTATCTTTTTAATCCAAAATTTTCTTAATTTATATTTTAAACCTAAATTTCAATTCTATTTTCAATTTAATTTAAAATAACTAAAAATTAAAACAAACGATGCCTTGACAATTAAGCCTTTTTTTTATAAATTCAAAACTAATTTGATGCAAATTTTAAATAAAAGATTAAGATATAAAAGTAAGGCATTTTAAATACAAATAATGAAAATTAATAAGAACATGAACTAACAATCAAAGATTCAATTTTTTTAATTAATATTTTTGTTAATTCTACAAACAAGAAAATGTAAATACAATAAAACACAAATAAAAACTTAAACTTAAATGGTATGGCAAGAAGCTGGAGAATAATTTGACTCTTCTACCACTCCTAGTTGCTATCATTTATCATAACCAATTGAATATGAATGTTTACATTAATAAGTGCTACAGTAAGAAACAAATTTTATATGCATACAAATATGTCATTTAATCCTTAAATCGTTATAGATTACGACCTTCCTATGAAGTTTCAAAACATCTCAATAAGGAGTATATTTGATCACCTTAAAAAGAACAATAATAAGGAAATTTTGAACAACTAAAGATAGGGAATATGTATAAGAATAACATGATTATGAGACGTGCTAAATGTGGCTTTCAAGTACATATTTCAAGAGGTGTAAATAAAAGGTACAACATTTAACTTTCATAACATATCTATTTAACTATAATGTTTTTTTTTTCACCATGTATTTAGTCAATAATAACTAACAAGGATGAGATAGGGGCAACAAAGAAAATTGGCAAAGCTAATAAAGATAATAAGTAGGAGAAAAAATCACTCAAAACCAATAAGTAGTTGAAAGTTGTAGTCTAAGTTAGGTTTAATAAGAAATAAGAAGAGGGAGAGGCAAAGGTAAATTAAAAGGAAGAGATAGAGGACCACAAACTGAGTAGGTTGCAAATATATTGGATATCTCACCTAATTCTCATAAAAGAAATTGTCCAGACTATTAGCAGGTGCTAAGGAACTTTCTTTAGAGTGGAACTAAAGATAAATTGAAAATTCTCAAAGTGAGATAGGTTGAGCTATGCTTACCTAAAGAATATGGTGGACTAGGTATTCCCTCAACTAGACTCATGATTAAAACTCTTCTTATAGAGAGGCTTTGGAAACTTTGTACAAATGAGGAAACTCAGGTGAAGTAGGTGCAACAGTACTTCCTAGAAGGAACTAGCATATGATAGGCCACGATAACTCCCAATTCCACCTAGTATTTGAAGCAGATCCTACTTTGCAAGGAAGAGGTTTAGGTCTTCATCAAACACAAGAAAGGAGATGGATGTGAACACCACCGTGGTTTGATCATTGGCTCAATAAAAGTCCAATTCATAAGTTAAGGGAAATCCACTATCTGAGAATTATCTTCCCACTAAATACTAAGGTTTAGCCTGTAATCAATGACAACGCTTATTTATGGCCAACATGTAACGCTCCATATTAGGGGTTAGAATATTAAGAAAATTTAGTCTGTTTTATGTTTTGTATATTTGAATATTTGCATATTTGTGCATAAACATTTTGGCACGCATTCATGACATTTTCTGGGTAATTTGGCTTATAACTGAAATTTTGGATTTATTTGGAATGTATTAATTATAATTTGGCAATTTTTGTACATTTCGAATATTTTTAGAAATTGTTGGTGAATTACTTTTGAGTTGAAATTTTAATGGGAGAGTCATATTATTATTTCAAAATTTTTGGTAAATTTTAGGAATTTTCAGAAATTTTTGAGTATTTTTAGATTAAGGAAGAATAAAATAAAATAAGAGAAAAATAAGAGACCTATTAAACCGTGACAAATGACTCACTTATTTTGAGACAAATGGTTTGCATGCATAGTGATAAGTGGATGTTGGGTTGAGAGACATGTGCATATACATACACGACGCCACAGTCTTTTGTAAAGCCTTCTCTACTGTTATTTCTTCCTACCGATAATTCGAGCAAAGTTCAGAAACCTTCTTTGTTTTTAAAACACCAAACTGTTTATCGTAGAATTCTGTTGAACAATCAGTTGTGGAATCTTTGTGCAGTCGATTTACTCTTACTGTTGCAAATAACTAGGTGAGTAGTTTTGATACTGATTCTCTTCTGGTGTAATATATATATATATATGCTTGCATGTATGGTTAACAAACCGAGACTTATAGATATATATGTTCTGTTATAGGTTGAAGTGAAAATCGAATATGAATTTGTTTGCGTGCTTGAGGAATAAGTTATAAGATATGGTAGAGATAAATTGGAGTTAGAAGAATCATCGAAGTAGTATAAGAAGAGTGCAAAAATTCTGGAGAAAGACAAATGCATTTGGATTCATCCTTTGTAAAGTTACTGTACACATATGTGAATTCGTGTGAGGTTAAAGCTTACGGAAATATAGAGCTTCATGAGAAAATAATAGATACTTGGACTATTGTGATAGAAAACCAAGAAAAACCAAGAAAGAGGGATAAAGACATGCTTTTGAAAATATACCATAGAGAGAGAGAGGAAGAAGTGAAATTTTGAATTAGTGATGTTTGAGGTTTAAAATTGGTTCTGAGTTGGTTGGAAGTTTCAATGAGTTTAAACTATCATAAACGACCTTTAGAAGTGATTAAATGGGAAGAGGAATGAGAAGAATTTTTTTTTGCAATTTTCGAAAATTCGGCGTTGTTGAAGACGAAGCTTCTCGCGATCGCGAGATGTAGAAAAAAGAAGCGTTCTCGCTATCGCGAGAAGTCGCCCTCTCGAGCTGACCGTTCAGCTGCGGCTCGCCCTCGCGAGCGGCTACTGTTGATTTGTTATTTCATTTTTATTATTTTGAATTTTTTCACTCTTTTGACCATATCTTTGTCATCCGACTTCCGAATGACCTGATTCTCGAAGCATTGGATTCATAAGAAAATTTTCTACCTCTCCATGTGAAATTTGTGAATTTTCAGATTTAATTGACAATTAAGGATTTAATAATTTGAGTTGTGAATTACGGAATAAAAATTAAGAATTAAGGATTAGTCCCGGAATTTGTCATGAACATGCATCATACATATTCAATTTACATCAGTGAATTTTTAATCATACACAATAGTGATTTGTAT
>JANIPN010000007.1:5732104-5742610 GCA_027478595.1 Erythroxylum anguifugum
AAGTCATTTTACACTTAAACAGCTAATACTAAACAGCTAATTTTACCAAACATCTTTAACAAACAGCTAATACAATCCACTGGTCAAACTAGCTGATATAATCAGCTATCAGCTCTCAGCTGATTGCCAAATAGGGTCATTATTTCAGTAACTATAAATAGGGGTGGCAATTATTAGAGACAATTAACAATGCGGTTATTTCTGCTTTAGTGAACCGTGTACATTAAAAAGGGGAATAACCCCTATTGTAGGGTGTGAATGAATGCAGTCTCTCTACCAAAAATTTTTTGTAGTTTCTTGACACAGGTCTCCATGTACGAATGCGTTTTTCACATCAAATTGCTGCAAATCCCAATCCAAGTTAGCTACACATGATAGCAAGATTCTAATTGTGTTCATTTTGCAACAAGCGCAAATGTCTCCTTATAATCAACTCCATAAGTCTTGAGTGAATCCCTTGCAAAGGCTCTAAGGAGGGAGACAAGGAATCATAAAAGGCAAAGTTAGTAATAGAATGTTTTATACACGACCTGACCCCTTTCCTTTGAGCAATGGGTAAATTTAAATCAGAATCAGAGGATAACTCACCCAAGGATTTGTTGCAAGGTAGGAAGCATGATGGCTTCTTCAGACCTATTCTTTCTCGTGTATCTCAACAAATCAGGTCTATCTAAACGTCCAACAACATTATTCCCCTAAACATCATCAATTTTCTCATTTGCCTCCTCAGCATTAATCTCCTCATTCTCCTCCTGAACAAGATTAAGAATTACCATAGGCACCACTTCTTCTACACTATTCTCTCCCAGAACTATGTAATGCCAAAGTAAGGTTCAGACTCTCAAAAGGTAACATCCATACTAACATAAAACTTCCTAGATGGGGGGTGATAGCACTTATATCCCTTTTGGGTTGGAGAATACCCAATGAACACACGTCTCAGGGCCCTCGGGTCTAATTTCCCAACATTCCTAGTATGGACAAAGCATACACAACCAAAAACTTTTGATGGAATAGTATAGCTATGTTTTTATTAGGTAACTATTTAATGTAATGTACTGATGCGTTAGATAACACTAGCTAACGAGCAATACCTCAATATTATTTTAAAAAAACTAGAAGGTAGAACCTTTTGCACAAGGGACAACTCCTTTACAATCTCTGGAAAAGCTTCCGAGAATTATTCTCAAATCTAATGCCTATCATCTTCACTTGTAAACTATTCTTTTATATCTCCTTATCCTAACCAACTTCTAGGAGTATCTATCTTCTGCTAACAACCTGATATAGTATATCGACATCTAACTACTACTGTCACCATTTAACTATACTACTTTTTCCGTGTATAAACTATCTACTCTCCTTCTCTGTGACCTTTATTCCTAACAGTTTCCCAATTAAGACTTCTAAAGGAGTCCTGAATTGGAGAGTTTTGAGAGGCACTCTATTAATAAGACAGGCTGCCACTAGTATAGCATCCCCCCAGTATGGCTTTGGAACATTCATAGTAAACATAAAGATCTACCAACTTCCAATAAATGTCTATTTTTCCATTCAGCTCCCCCATTTTGAACACTAGTATAAGGACAACTAGTTTGATGAACAATCTCATGACACTCCAAATAAGTATCAAACCGACTACCCATGTATTCCGTCCCATTATCAGTTCGCAAGCCTTTTATCTTAGCATCAAACTGGGTGTGAATAATGATATGAAAAGATTGAAAGCAGGAGAAAACATCATTTTTTGCTTTAATCAAATACACCCAAGTCATTCTAGTGCAACAATTAATCAAAGTAACATACCATCAATTTCTAGACAAAAAAGCAGTTTGGGTAGGACCCCAAACATCATAATGAATAAGCATATAAGGAATAATGGCTTTATTATCACTTAAATGGTTAGAGTTTTTAGTATGCTTAGCACACTCATAAGCATCACAAGACAAAGAATCAAACCGAGTTCTAGAAAATCAACTTGGATATAGTTTTTCTAACACAAAAAATGATGGATGCCCTAACTGCCTATGCCATTGTATTATTTCTAGGTTGACATCTTGATATTCTAATCACAGTGCAAATGGTCCTTATCACAAGCAACATCCTTGGACTACTCATGAGTGATATGGGCTATTAATCTCGACCTCTCAATTGGTGCAATGTAAAGCATAGCACCTCTTCTAGTTTCTTCCTGCTGGATTAAAGAATGTGCCTCCTCAAGAGAGAGAAAAGGGGATCTGCCAATAACTTGAACTCTCAATTGGTCAAATTCTAGGTTCAAACTAGCCAAAAAATCATAGACTCGCTCCTTTTCAAGCATATTTTGAATCAATACCGCATCATTAACACACTTGGCTTGAAAATCTTGATAATAATCCAGTCATGTCATAACCATAGACTTTTCAACATCCCATATGTTGTGTGCGGGATCATCAACTGCAGGTTCTTTCTTGCCACCAGTCAAATATCCAATCTTGCCTCTACCACAGATGTACATTCTAACTGATTGGGACCAGCAAAGAAAATTCTCTCCATTCAGTCGTATAGTAATGATTCGAATGGAATGAGAATCTGAGGTAGGATTATAAGGTGGAGGTGTTTGAGCAGATGTGTTACGAAAACTACTAATAAGGAAACAAAATCAGTCAACAATTCTGGTTCACTGGACAGACCACTTCTTACGTATTCAAGGAGGAATAAGGGGAAGTTGATTGCTTAACTTCGGGATTTGAATACAATGTAATAATGATGGCGAATAATATATAATAAGAACTAGGCACTAGTACAGGGATGTCTTGAGAATTATTTTGTAAAAGCTTGAATAGCTGGGCAAGTTACGTTGAGTGCTTGCAGTCCTTTGTCGTTGTCTTGTAATCCCTGCTTCTCTATATAATAAAGCCATTTTTGCCATTTACTCTCTAACATTGGTACGACCTGCCGTTTTTCATGGATACTAAAATGGAGACTCGCGTGGAGACCTTAGAGAGAATGGTGGCTGACCTCTCTGATTCACACACAAAATTATCATCCACGGTTGCCGACCAATTCCATACTGTCTCATCTACAATTGAAGAGAAATTTCAAACAGTGGTTCAAATGAAAGAGCAAATTGACTCGATCTCCACTATGCTTTCTTCCCTAGCCCAAAACCACAAAACCCCCGCCACATCCTCAACCCACCAAGCACCACCACTTCCAAATTCCACTCCTGCCATAATGCCTCCCCAAAATACATCCGACTTTCAATATATTCATTAGCCCATGGTCCCAAAACAACTTAAACTTCCCTTGTTCACTGGGTCAGATCCCATTGGCTAGATTGCTCGCACCAAACAGTCTTTCAAAATCAACTCAATGCCATTACATTTATGGGTCAATATGGCCATGATTTCCATGGAGGGCTCGTCATTACATCGGTTCCGTTGGCTTGAGAAGAGAATCCCAAATTTGACGTGGAAGTTACTCAATGAAGAGTTAATCCAACGGTATGATGGTCGTCGTGTTGGCAATGAGTTCGAGAGACTCACTTCGGTTCGGCAAAACTCTTCAATCAAAGATTACATCAACTTGTTCATACAGATGGCAGCTCAGGTGGACGATCTAAGTGATGCACACTACTTGGGATATTTTATGAATGGTCTTAGACCATAAATGAAGTGTCGCGTCCGCACCCTTCGCCTGACTTCTCTGGTTGACACCATGGAAGCTGCAAAATACATTGAAGCTGAGTTCCTTACTAAAGGCACTATTCAGACAGATTTACCCCTGAACACCCATTCTGGCCCAAAGCCCTTCTCATTTCACACACCTTACAAATCTCCTTCTGTCAATGTTGGGCTCAAAGGGTTACTTGAAAACAACTCTCCTCGTCCAAAATCTCATACCCCCCAGCCAACCATTCCCACGGCACTCACAGCAAATTATGCCACAACCCAAAATGGTTCCCAAAAAAGTACTCAACGTCTTTCTCCTCAAGAGTACACGGACTTGCGACGACAGGGTTTATGTTTTCGTTGCAAGGAGCCATTTCATCCATTACACGAGTGTCCCATGAAAACTCTAAAAACCATGTTAATTGGTGATGAAGCAGAATTTGGCGATCTTGACACCAGAATGGAAGAATTGGAATTCGAGAACCCAACGGTGGAGACACATCTTCAAACCTTGGACTTGTCCTTATACTCGGCCACAGGCTTTTCGGGTCCTCGCACGATGAAGCTCCAGGGGAGAATCAAGGGAACAGATGTTTTAATTTTGGCGGATTGCGGAGCCAGCCACAATTTTGTGTCCCCTAAATTAATAAACAGTCTTGAGTTACCTCATTCTATGTTTCCGCAATTTGGTGTGTCTTTGGGCAATGGTACCCAGATTTTGTCCTCTAGTTCTTGCAATGGGTTACATTTTTCTATAGAGTCTGTTCCTTTTGTTGCCGATATGTTCTTGTTTGGCCTCGCAGTTGTTGACATAATTTTGGGTCTTCTTTGGTTAGCATCACTTGGTGACGTTACGCACAACTGGGCCAAGCTTACTATGTGTTTTCAATACCAAGGCTCGCGAATACAATTACAGGGTGACCTTTCATTGCACCGCCAAGTTGTCAGTCTGAGTTCCATTTTCAAGACTTCGGATGTTGAATTTTATGCCCTCCTTTGGTCGATAAATGCAGCAGCAGATTTGGAATCCCAAGACCCCTTTCTACCTGGTCACGATCAAACTTCCATGAAACAATTGGTCTCAATTTGAGGAATTATTTGCTGAACCCAAAGGGCTTCCTCCTTGTAGGACTTCAGATCACAACATTAATCTGCTACCAGGGACAAAACCGATCTCCATTCATCCTTACAAGTATGGTCATCTTCAAAAGAATGAGATGGAAAAACTAGTGGCGGATATGCTTGCTACAAGTATAATTCAACACAGTTCTAGTCCCTTCTCCAGTCCGGTTTTGCTTGTTCGTAAGAAAGATGGTAGCTGGCGATTCTGTGTTGATTATAGAGAATTGAACAGATCTACCGTCTCGGATAAATATCCGATTTCTGTAATTCACGAAATGTTAGACGAATTAACAGGAGCTCGGTACTTCTCAAAGATTGATTTACGTTCTGGTTACCATCAGATTAGAGTCGCAAGCACAGATGTTCCAAAAACTGCCTTTCGTACTCACACCGGTCACTACGAATTTCTAGTCATTCCGTTTGGGCTCACCAATGCTCCCGCCACCTTCCAGGCGACAATGAATGACATATTTCGACCATATCTTCGAAAGTTTGTCATTGTTTTTTTCGATGACATCTTGGTGTATAGCTCTTCATGGGAGGAACGTTTGCAACATTTATTAACAATTTTTCAGGTGTTGGAGGCTCATCAATTTAAAGAAAACCGAAAAAAATGCAATTTTGGGTGCAGCTCAATTGAATATTTGGGTCATGTCATTTCATCTCAAGGAGTATCTATGGATCCTGAAAAAATTTCAGCCATCCTTCGTTGGCCACTTCCTCATTCTCTTCGAGCTGTTAGAAGTTTCTTGGGCCTCACTGGCTACTATCGCCGATTCATTCGCAATTATGGGAAGATCGTTCAACCTTTGACAGCATTACTTAAGAAAGAGGCTCTGGAGAAGTTCACTTGGACCACAGCTGCTAATACAGCCTTTGACACTCTCAAATCTGCTTTAACTAAAGCACCTGTGTTAAAATTACCTGCTTTTACTAAACCATTTTTCATTGAGTGTGATGCTTCAGGTAATGGACTTGGTGCAGTTCTAACGCAAGAGGATCGGCCTATTGCTTATTTCAGCAAAGCTCTGTCTCCTCAGACATTGTCAAAATCTGCTTACGAAAAAGAATTGATGGCTCTCGTGCTAGCTGTGCAACATTGGCGTCCATACCTAATTGGAAATAAGTTCTTGATCCGCACGGACAATCACAGCCTTAAACATATCCTCCATCAGAAAATTGTCACTCCGTCCCAACAAAATTGGGTAGCAAAACTTTTGGGTTATGATTTTGACATTTGCTACAAACCAGGAAGACCAAACAAAGCAGCTGATGCCCTTTCGCGTCAATTTGAGGAAGCAGAGTTCCATGCCTTAACTAGTCCCTTTTGGCTTGATTGGTCTGCAGTTGATACTGAAAATAGCACAGACCCTCACCTCCGCAAAATTGTAACCGAATTGCAACATAATGCTGTGTCTCATCCCCATTTTTCACTCGTGCAAGGCCATTTATTTTTTAAGGGAAGATTGGTGATCTCTTCAATGTCCTCTTGGATTCCTCGGCTGCTTGCGGAATTTCATTCTACTCCCACTGCTGGACATTCTGGTGTTTATCGAACGTGCCGACGACTAGCTGCAAATCTATACTGGAAGGGTATGATGAAGTCAGTGAAAGACTTTGTTGCTGCTTGCAAGGTCTATCAAATGGTGAAATATGAAGCACAAAAACCAGCAGGTTTACTCAATCCCTTGCCTATTCTATCCCAAATTTGGGAAGACATATCAATGGATTTTATCACTAGTCTGCTGAAGTCTCGTGGTTTTGATTGTATTTTTGTGGTGGTTGATAGACTCTCTAAATATGGACATTTTGTAGCGCTAAAACATCCTTATACAGCTCGCTCAGTGGCTGAATCATTTGTGCAAGATATTGTTCGTCTCCATGGCATACCGCGCTCAATTGTTAGTGATCGCGATCCGGTGTTTATGAGCAATTTCTGGCAGGAAATTTTTCGCTCTCAAGGAACGAAATTGCAAATGAGTTCTGCCTATCATCCAGAGACAGATGGTCAAACTGAGGTATTAAATCGTACCCTTGAATCTTACTTACGTTGCTTTGCTTCTGAACAACCTCGTAGCTGGTCTCGTTGGTTAGCTTGGGCCGAATATTGGTACAACACTTCGTATCAAGAATGTACAAACACTACACCATTTCACGCAGTTTATGGGCGAGCACCGCCAACACTACAATGGTTTTTGCCGGGTGAGAACCGTGTAGCAGCTGTAGAAGAAAACCTCCTAGATCGTGATGAAATCCTTCGCCAATTGCGTTTTAACCTCCTACGAGCCCAACAGCGAATGATCAAATTTGCAAACACCAAACGGAGCGATATTCAGTTTAATGTGGGGGATGTTGTGTTCCTTAAACTGCGCCCTCGACAAAATTATGTGGCCAAAAGAGTGCATCCGAAACTTTCTCCCAGGTATTTTGGGCCTTTTCGTATTATCCAGCGCATTGGAGTAGTTGCTTATAAGTTGGAATTACCTCCATCCAGTAAGATTCACCCAGTTTTCCATGTCTCGCAACTCAAGCGTGTGATTGGAAATCATCCTGTCGTGACTGATCTACCGGAGGGTTTGGAGATCTCATAAGCTTCTCTTTTTGAACCTGAGCCGGTGTTGTCTCACAGAGAGCTTCTTCGCAACAACACTCCAGTATCTCAAGCGCTTGTGAAATGGGTAGACAAACCATCCGACAAAGCTGTTTGGCTTGATACCGCCGATGCATGGGATCAGTTTCCCCACTTCCATCTTGGGGACAAGGTCGTTCTTCCGGAGGGCGGCAATGTTACAGAAACTACTGATAAGGAAACAAAATCAGTCAACAATTCTAGTTCACTGGACAGACCACTTCTTACGTATTCAAGGAGGAATAAGGGGAAGTTGATTGGTTAACTTCGGGATCTGAATACAATGTAATAATGATGGCGAATAATATATAATAAGAACTAGGCACTAGTACAGGGATGTCTTGAGAATTATTTTGTAAAAGCTTGCATAGCTGAGCAAGTTACGTTGAGTGCTTGCAGTCCCTTGTTGTTGTCTTGTAATCCCTGCTTCTCTATATAATAAAGCCATTTTCGCCATTTACTCTCTAACAAGATGGGTTGGAGGATTCAGAGATATCGAACATGATTGACATAAATGGGTAGGATTAGAGAAAGTAGGTGGCAGCTAGGGTTTAAGTCTATTCGGATATGCTCTAATACCATGCAGAAATTATAAACTGAACAGAGGTATATCTTATTTCCTTCAGAGTCAATAAATAGGTACAAGTATATATAGGAATACAAAAGGCTATTCTAGGAAACTAACAGTTGTACATAATATTCTAATTGATCTAATTTAGCTAACTTTTAGGAGTCATTAACACCTAGGAAATATCTGGGTGGATATCTCCCAACATATACCTTTGTAATTATTTGCATATCGTTTTATATTACCCACTTCCCCGTTCACAAAATCAAACAAATTTTCATAACAAGTACTTGATAATTAATTGATAAAAAAGCAAGTGTGACATTAAACATTAAACTCACCAAGTTCCAATGAAATAGTGTTTGCAAATTCTGATACCAACCAATCAAACCTATATTCGGGAAAGAGCTGCTAAAGAAAAAAATAACAAAGAAAGGGGGGAGGAATTCACAAGGTGGAGATTGGTAAGCATTAACAAACAATTTGCAAATAGAAGTAGGATTCACATAAATTAAATCATTGCGTAAATAGGAAAAAGAGCCAGCAGGTAGATAATTACAATAAAAACCAATAGCATTCTTTTTTTAGAACCAGATATGACATCACCCTTTAGTTTTTACAGTATGTGAGCTACACAATCATAATCATAAAACCGAGACCTACAATAGCCACCCATTTTGCTAAGAAATAGGAGAACACAGTAACATGAGGAGTCAATAAAAATGCAGAGCTGGTTACCTTGAATTTAATTTTTCCACGTATAATCTTGATGTGCATCAATGTTAATTCATGAGAAATAGTACATTCAGATTGAAATCATATTGTATGGCTGAACCCCTAATCCAAAAGAATTTCAGTCTACTTTGTGGGAAAACATAATATGTATGATCATGTCCAGATTTTGTGGACATAATGTCCACAAAATCTTGTACTAATTATATCCATAAAATTATGGTAGAATATCCCATAAATCATGGGATCTAACAAATCCATACAAATTTATTTTTTATTTTGTTCTAGGGTTAGTGTGTACAAAGCTAATGCATGTCTATTAGTCAAATGTCAATAAAAAATTCCTCCTTCAAATTCTGTCATGGTATCAGAGCTTTAGGTTTTCTTAGAACTGAAACCTTCAGTTGTTTAGCCATTCCTTTTCTTGTACTCTTTTTTTTCATATCAAATAGAGTATTTTTGCGAGCCCTCATTGCTGGTTATTTCTACTTCCTGTGAAAGGCCTTAATTGCCTAAAAAAAAGGTTTTTAGTCCTTTGAGATGTTAAAAGGTGCATAGACAACAGCCACATCCCAATTAGAGGAGGTTATTCAGTCTTAACAACTTGGAGAACTCCAAAGTATACATGCTGCATACAAATTAGATGGGAAATTTTACCTAAAGTGGTCCCAACTTGTTCGTATGGTGCTAAAAGAAAAAGATAAGATTAGTCACATTGTAGGTACTAGACCCAAGCCAAAAGATCCTTAGTTTGAAGCATGGGATCAAGAAGATTACATGATTATAGCATGGTTACTCTATGATTCCTAAAATTAGCGATAAAGCATGTTTTTGAACATTGCCAAGGAGATTTGGGATGCTATTCAACAAACCTACAACAGTAGCAAAAGGAGCAAATGTCTCTTGGTAGTCAATACCATAGGTCTGAGTGAACCCCCCTTAGCCACTAATCTTGCCATCAGCCTTTCCACATTGCCATCAGCCTTAAACTTAATAGTGAATAGCCATTTGCAACCTACCAGCTTTTTATCTCAAGGGGAATCACAAGTTCCCTAGTTCTATTCTTCTCAAGTGCATTTACTTCTTCCATAATATCCAATCAGGATCTTGAAGTGCTTCCTGAATGTTTCTTGGTACAAACAGATTAGTGATTTTAGAGAAAAAGGATTTATGTATGTGTGATAGTTTCCCATAAGATAGGTACTTTGATATGGGATGGTTGGCGCAAGCCCGTTTCCCCTTTCTAAATGCTATGGGTAGGTAATTATCAACAGAGAGATCAGTAGAAATATCACTATTAATTTGTGGGTCAGTAGGTATAGATTGATCATTACTAGGCACAATGAGGGGTAAAGTAGCATATGAGTTACCTGAATTGTTCCCAGGTTCATTCTCCGAGGGTTTAGAAAGGCTGTGCATTGTTGAGGTAGGCTATTCTTTACTTCTCAATTGAGTCTTCCTCTTAGTATAAACACGAAGCTCAGTATTCTGTTCCTTAGGAACAGATAGTAGTATTTCTCCCCCTATGGTTGAACCGAGATTTCCTGGCTTGGACAGATTAGGAGTAGTATCTTTGGCTTCATTATTAGGAATTATATTATGATCAATAATGTGATACGATACCACCTCTTAAGACCTATTCTAGAAGGACACGTAACTTGGACTCCAACACCAACTTGACCAACTCCAATGCCAACTGAACATCGCCCTTAATTTAGCTACTGCTTATCTTATCCCATGTCTTTAGGAATTAGTTATGCATTAGGATTAGTATCCCATGTCTTTAGGAATTAGTTATGCAT
>JANIPN010000007.1:5747802-5769559 GCA_027478595.1 Erythroxylum anguifugum
GATTCTTGCTCTCAAAATCATTAATAAAGTTCCATTCTCAGTTATTTCTACTCTCCTATTTTTCTGGTTCCTATCATAATGACAATAGATAGGGGTTGGGAGTAATAGTAGCATCCCAAAAATTTTCTACTTCATTATAGTTCTCCCCCTGAAGGAAAATTTTTTTATTTTCTAGAAATGTGACATCCATGAAGACAACAATTTTTTGTGTTAAAGGGTTGTAGCACTTATAACCTTGTTGACTTGGAGCATACCTAATAAAGATAGATTTTTCAGTTAGTGGATCTAGTTTTGAATTTCCCCTAGTCGAGTTGTGAACATACACTGTACACCCAAAGACTCGAAGAGGAAGAGTAGAGTAAAGTTGATTTTCAGGAAAGCATTTTTTAATCACATCTAAGGGTGTAGCATAATTCAAAACACGGCTAGGCATTCGATTAATTAAGTATGATGCAGTCAAAACAGCCTCACCCCAAAGGTATTTTGGCACATTCATTGTAAATATAATGGACCGAGAAACTTCCAGTAAATGTTTATTTTTCCTCTCGACAATACCATTTTGTTGAAGTATTCTTTTCCATTATCATTTCTACAAACTTGAATTCTAGTTTGAAACTGTGTTTGGATCATGTTATAAAAATTTTGAAACACCATCTCAACATCTAACTTCTCATTGAGTAAAAATAACCAAGTGATTCTAGTGAGGTCGTCGATAAAAGTTATGGATCATCTTTTTCCACTTATTGTTTTCATTCTTAAAGGTTCCCAAATATCACTATGGATTATAGCAAAGGGTTTTGTGGCCTTGTAAGGTTGTGCTGGGAAAGATGTCGATGATGTTTAGCAATTTGACAAATTTCACATTGAAATGAAGATCGATCTTTGTTTGAAAAAGGCTTTGGAAACAAATGTCTCATATAATGAAAACTTAGATGTCCAAATCTAAAATGCCATAACATAATTTTATTAACACGACTTATTGAAATAGAATTAAGACAAGTTCCCTAGGATTGCCTATTTGGGTCATATCCATTTTCGAAGAAAATAGAGACCTCCAACTTGTTTAGATTGCCAATCATCTTCCCCGTGTTCAAATCCTGGAATGGACAATCACATGAAGAAAAATAGCTCGATAATTTTGGTCAATTGTTATTTTACTAAAAGACAACAAGTTGCAGGATAATTTAAGAACGTGAAGAACATTGTGGAGTGTAATATCAGGGGAAAGAACAATGGATCCTTTCCCAACTACTACTAAGTAGGAACCATCTGTTATTTTACTCTTCGATTTTCTACACAAGGACTATAGGAAGAAAACAATTTAGAAGACCTAGTCATATAATCTGTTGCCCCAAAATCAATTATACAAGAATGAATTGAATTGACACTAAAACAAGAGGCAACTAGACAATTACCCTGTTGAACTAAATAACAGGTAGGATTTGGACTAGAGAAATTGAGATTGAAGATTTTTACAAATTTGCTCTATCTGTTCCTTTGTGAAAGGTTGCGTGTCAGAAGAAGTTTTGGGCCTAGATTTAATAGTATTGGCTTGGGAGGTATGGTTGTCTCTGAATTGTTTTTTCTTCCAATTTTTCAGCATTCCGTGGATTTTCCAACATGTTTCCTGAGGGTGAATCACGTTTACAATGATCACACCATGACTTTTTGTAGTTTTTTTCTCTCTCCCTCAGCCTCTATTCCTACATGAATGTAGAACCTTCAGCCTCTGATTTGATGTTGCCAATCATCACTTTCCACCTCATCTCATCTCTCCTTACTTCCAAGAAATCCTCTTTGATAGAGGGTAAAGGCTTTCTTTAAGCCTTTACCAAAATTCAGCCTCTAATTTCATCCAATTGTTGATTCAATCATGCAAGAGAAACATAACCTCTATCGTTTTCCTTCCTTTTTTTATGTTGGGCATTGTCATTCGGACAGTCCCAATCATCTTCATAACAACAACAACAACAAAAACCTCAGTACACAAGGCTCCTCACTTTGCGAGGGTTGGGTGAGGGATATCAATTGTATGTAGCCTTCCTTTTGTATTTTTGGTCACTAAGAAGTAACCTTACCAATTGCTCCCAAACTCACCCTCATAAAATGGGTCAAATTCCTGTCGCAAAGTTACAAGTTCATTATAAAACAATGTAACGTCAGAGTCTCCTTGCTTGGTTTTCCATAGCTTCAGTCTTTAGTTCAAAAAATTGAGAAGAATTTTCAATATTAGAATACATCTCTCGAACCGCATCCCATACATCTTTAACTATTGGCAGAAACATATGAGGTTTTCTGATAGAAGGTTTCATGGAAGTAATCAACCAAGCTATGATCAAAGAACTTTCAAACCTCCATATTGCCATATTTGGATCATTCGAAGTCAGCCTTATTGTCTCTCTAGTCAAATACCCAAGTTTCCCTCTACCGTCAATGGCCAACTTTCTTGTTTGCGACCATTCCAAATAATTCTAACCATTCAACCTATGATTCGTCAATTGAAAAGGCAAAATTAAGCTAAGAAGATCACAGTTATGTTGTGCTTAGTCACACTCAAACTGCTGAAATCATCGTTGGAGGAAGAGGAGTCTCTCCATTGGCCAGTAATCATAAGCGATAGTCCATTTAGGATTGTATTAGAATTTTTAATATGGGTAGAGTGTAGAGCCCATTAACAAGAATTATCCCTTTACCAGTTTGTAATTTGCATGGAGGTTTTGTCAACTCTCCTCATGAGCAATATACAAAGACACCCAGAATTCTAGTTCTATAGCAGATGTAAAGGTATGAAGATCACACACCTAGCATTTGGAGATGACTTGCTATTGATTTGCAAAATTGAGAAAAACTCAATAAATCTAATCTTGCAAGTGATGAAGGAGTTCTAAGGGATCTCAAGCCTAAGATGCAACCCACTGAAGAGCTATTTTCACTTATCATGTAACTCAAGTAGAGAGGTAGCCTCTAAAGCTATTGAGATGGGATTAAAGATGGGGAACCTACCTTTTATATACTTGGGGGTACCAACATCTCAAAGAAGAATCAGTGTAGTCGATTGCAAACCTTTGTTGGATTCAATCTATGGAATAATCAACCAATGGAGTAATAGGTTCCTTAGTTATGGAGGCAGGCTACAACTTATTCAAACAATACTAAGCAACCTTACAAATTATTGGATTAACCATTTGTCCATCCCTAAAAGTATCCTCAAGGAAATAGATAAGAGACTTAGAGAATTCTTGTGGAATGGCTCATACTAAGGTACAAGCAAAGCTAAGATTAGCTGGAGCAAAATCTACGGACCTAAGCTATCCATTCTGTGGTGGTTGTGTTACAAAAAGGAGGATCTGTGGGTGAAATGGATACACAATGTTTTCATAAAAAACAAGAGTATTTGGATCTTAAAGCCAAGATAGGAAATGTCAAGAACTTTGAAGGAAATACTAGCGTCAAGGCAATGGATGCAACAACAGGTATTCCTTATGATTGGGAATGGAGAAAGCATGACTTTTTGGTATGATAATTGGCATTGTAAAGGTCCCCCATATTAGGTGGAAGAGGTACAACCCTTGAAATTGGTGGTGAATCCAGAAACTAAAGTGAGTGTATTAATTAGGTAACAATCAATGGATATGGCCATTCCATAATAATAGAAGTGTCAATCTCATAATGGAAGAATCGCCTAGATGCCAAGGGGGAGAACAAGATGAAATTCAATGGCTAGTAGCTAAATCAAAGAAGTTCAGCACCAAAGCATGCAAAACACTTTTGCAGATTTTGTAGAACAGAAGGCAGGAGTGGACAGAGTTAGTATGGGATAGTGATATCCATCCAGCTCATTCATTTATCTTATGGATGGGAATCAATGGAGGGTTGCTTATGAGGGACAGGATAAAGTTCTCCATTAACGCATTGCAACGTGAGTTATGTAATACGAAAATGAAAAATATGGAGCATCTTATGATTACATGCAATTATCCCAGGCAAGTCTAGAACTAGATGCAGATTATTCTCAACATGGACAGACCAGTGGATTCTTGGAGTGAAACTATTGCTTGGTTGGGAAAACTTAGAGTACATAATGCAGCTAATCTCAAAGCAATTAAGTTAAGTTGGGCAACTTTGGTGTACTACATTTGGAAGGAGCGTAATTGCAGAATTTTTAAACAACAAAGTCGAAGCATTGAAATGGTTTTTTAGGACATTTTCCTCCATTGCAGATTGACCATGTTAGCAACAGGAATAGCAACGAATCTGTCAAGTACTATGAAGAGATGATGGGGATTGGAATAATATGGGTTTATGTGGTCTCATAAGTACCCCTTGGATCTCAAGATGTAGATAACTACTAGGAACCACAACTCTTTGTAATATAGATCTTTTGGATTATCCTCGACCTTTTATAGTACTCTAGATTGTAAATATATTTAATCAATGAAATCTTTAATTTTCGAGAAAAAAATTAGTTGATTATTTCCATATTATCAACTAATATCATCTCTCTCTCTCTCTGTGCCACATCTTTTTCTCATCAAGATGTCCATATGGCTATTTAGAAATGAAATATGATCTAAAATGTGTCAGTTTTTCAAGAAACTCATTTGACATGATGCTTCATATCACTAGCTTAACGAAATAAATTTATACCATTTATTGTCCTTAGAAGTATAATGATTTTGTATATCATGTGATAAAAAGAACTTGGTGTGATAAAAGAGAACTCAATAACTTGAATGTATATTGAATTAATTTGCAAGACTACTATATCTCTATTTATACAAGTGTGATCCTAGTATATGCAGATGGAAATAAAATCCTATACAAAATAAAATCCCTATACAATAGCAGAATAAATCACTAGAGATTAGGATTTGATTTTCCCACATTCAAATCCCTAGAAGTTAGGAACTAATTTTCCCACACTCCCCCTCAAGCTGATCAATGGATGTCATGGAGATCAATCGTTGAAATGTTGCGCTGGACAATCCCTTAGTAAGCATATCAGCAAGTTGATCACTCGTAGAGATAAAAAGAGTACAAATCAAACCACTGTCGAGTTTTTCTTTGATAAAATGCCTGCCAACTTCAATATGCTTCGTACGATCATGTTGCACTGGGTTATGAGCAATACTAATAGCTGACTTATTATCACAAAAAAGTTTCATTGGACCTTCCCATTTAATTCTGAGATCATCCAAGACTATCTTCAGCCACAAAAGTTCACAAATTCCAAGTGCCATAGATCTGAATTCTGCTTCTGCACTAGACCTGGCAACTACATTCTGCTTTTTACTCCTCCAAGTTACAAGATTACCTCCTAAGAAGGTACAATATCCAGAAGTAGATCGCCTATCAACCGAAGATCCTGCATAATCTGCATCTGAACAACAAAGTGTCGAGGTCCGAAAAAAAGGCGGAAGACGAAACTCCGGTGGGGTGAAGCTCACGCGTCGGCGCGTGGACCAACGACAGACAGCGACGGAAGGCGCGTGAGGGGCACTAGTTCACTTTCCGGTGATTGGATTTTGGGGAACCAGTCGACTTCTGATGGTGCTCCTATTGACACCGACGGTGACAGTAACAAACCACTCTAAGATGGTGGTTAATTTGAGGCAGCCCTATTCTAGGGTTTCCGCAAACAGAAAAAAAAAATTTAGAGCTCCTAGCTCTGATACCATGTGATAAAAGAGAACTCAATAACTTGAATGTATATTGAATTAATTTGCAAGACTACTACATCTCTATTTATACAAGTGTGACCCTAGTATATGCAGATGGAAATAAAATCCTATACAAAATAAAATCCCTATACAATAGCAGAATAAATCACTAGAGATTAAGATCTGATTTTCCCACATTCAAATCCCTAGAAGTTAGGAACTAATTTTCCCACATATCATAACACTTAATTTAACAATTGAGGGAAGCTTCAACAAATTTCACGAAAAAGACACCCCCAAAGGAAGTATCAATCTAATTTATCTAAAATAGCAATGCTGACGAAGAGAAGCAAGTGGAAAATATAAGAATTAGCACGCACCCATTGAACGGATTTTGAAAGGAATGACATGGTTGATGTGTCTATTGTCATTTGACGCTCCAATCCAGGATACTGAACCTACATGGAATAAAGAAACCTAAAATAATTCAGCAATTATTCCATAGTCAAAATTAAGCTTGTTGGATTAGAAAATTTAAAGAAATGTAAAAGAACTTGGTACAAAACTGACCAAAAAAAAAAAGAAGAGAAAGGCATGATTCCATAGCCCCCTGCTATATGCCTATATCAAGAAGCCAAACCAATGAAACAAAAGTATGGAACGAAAGCAGACAAGGGTATCTGAAGCTTGTACATACACATCTCTATGCAACCCTCCCATCCCAACTTCTCCCTCCCTCCTAGGTCTCATAATTCAAATAGGACCTCTATTAGGAATAAAAAGATTACCTTCAGGCCTTAAAAGCACCACATTTATTATTCCCATTAGGAAATTATATTGTTTTCATATAGTTAAAGCTTTAACCATCAAAAGAAAGTGGAGAGCAAGGTAAAATGAAGATGCTAAATTGAGGTTTGGGTTTAAGCCAATAGCAAAAGAGTAGAGAACCTATCTCACAACAATAACAATCTACCATGTGAGCTGAGGCAGACATTTTGGCAAATTGAAGTTATGTTACTGACCAAATTGTTTCTATAGTAATTTACTGTATTCAAAAAGATAAGATGTGCTAATCAAGCCTTAGTTCAACAGTAAGATAATAATGGAGTAACATGGAACCAATTGGTTCAAAATGAGCCTCTTAAAATGTTAAGCCAACGTTTGCATTCGATTGGACCACAAAATAATGTAGTTGTCTTGTACATTAAAAAGCTAGATTTTAAACAGTATTCTATGGATGAAGCGTCTATTATTCATCAACCATCCCCTTAAAGTTGAAGCTTCTCAACATCAAAATTATCATTCATCATCGCCCTTCACAAGCTAGGGAAAAATAGTGCTCTAGACTAAGTCTAAACAAAGTCAAGTCAACTTAAACATAAAGAAAAAAAGAAATAGTTAGGGTTAATTCTAAAAAGTAAGAAATAAAGAGATAAGAACTAGCAAGTGAGTCTTGCAGTTAGAAAGAAAAATAGTAAGATTCAACTAAGTATTGACATAAGACATACTACCCACACTCAATTACGGGTCAAAAATGAACCTAGTGTGAATAGCTTAGTAGCAGAGGACTATTTAGCTCGATATGGGCATGTCGACCTTTTATAGGCATCATCTACATACACTACCATGATTGCAATTCTTTTCTTCAGAAGAGAATTTGATAAACATGGTTTGATCTATTTGACATTCAATGAATCTGCATCCGTTTACAACTCAAGTTAATTTTTCAAACCATGCTTGAGGTGATTGTTTGAGCCCATACAGTGATTTCCTTAGCCTGCATACTTTTCCAAAACCTTTAAGTGTGTCAAGACCAGTGGCGAAGCCACTGCTATGGGAGGGTGGGCAAATGCCCACCCTCAAATTCCAAAAAAAAAAAATTTATTAAAGAAGATATATATGCATATAGAGGTTGCCCACCTAAAAGAATGTCGTCGCCCATGGTGGATTGGATAAAAAAAAAATTGCCCCCCCTGAAACAAATTCCTGGCTTCGCCACTGGTCAAGACCAGGAGGAACCTTTATGTATACTTCTTCTAGGTCACCATTTAAGAATGCGTTCTTTATGTCTAATTGATGCAATGGAAATTCTAGATTTGTTACAAGGGAGAAAAGAATATGGATAGAGTTCAGTTTTGCAATAGGAGCAAAGGTCTCCTCATAATCAAGACCATAGGATTGTGTAAAACCCTTGGTAACTAGTATGGCTTTAAATCGATTTACGCTTCCATCTGTGTTACACTTGACTATAAACATCCACTTCTAACCAACTACTTTCCTTCCAACAGGTAGTTCTATGTAGTCCTAAGTTTGGTTCTTCTTTAGATCATTTATTTCCTCCATAACTACTTCCTTCCATCTACGTTGTTTTAAAGCTTCCTAACTATTTTTTAGGAATTTGTATTTCACTCAAAGTAATAGTAGATGCCCTATAGTTAGGAGAAAATTTGTCATAAGACACAAAGTTTCCAATCAAATATAAGTACGTACTCGTTTTCTTTCCTTAGAGCAATAGGCAGGTCCAAATCATTCAAATCATTTCCACAATCTGATGTGGCAGAATCATTACCTGTGTGGTGCTAAGGGCTTGGTTGGCTTTGGGCTTGGTTGGCTTTTTGACAATGTTGTGGATGAGTGTGATGCTCGGTCTCCTTTTTTCTTTTCTGCCTTCTGGAATAGACAATTAGCATTTTCTCTTTCGTATTCTTTTGGACATCAGGAACATAAGGATTAGAGCTGGGTATATCAGGGACTATGATTAAACTTGGAGCAAGACTGGGTACACTTGGAGCAACTAGATTGGGCATACTAGGATCCATAAACCAAATTTGATATTTCTATAGAGCTCTTCCCCTTAATATCAGATTCAGAGTAGAATGGCTGCGATTCAAATAATGTAACATCCATAGTGTTGTAAAATCTTTTTGTGACTGGAAAATAACAATTACACTCAAGTATGGTCATCAATGTATGTCACAAACCACCTATGCCCTGAAAGGATCTTTACCTTGGATGGTCCCCAAAAATCACTATCGATCAAATAAAAAGGATGGGATTTCTTGTATGGCTGAATAGGAAAATCGCTTCTAAGATGCTTAGATAATTGACATACTTAACATTGAAATAAAGAGGGATTTTATTGATCAGATGTGGAAGGAGGTTTTTCAAATACATAAAACTAGGACGACCTAACCTATAATGCCATAGCATAGCACTTTCTTTATTCTAAGTTGAGATAGCACACAAGGTTTTTGGTGAAACACATCTAGAGGGTTCAGTTCTTAGGAGATAAAGACATGCGCACATTTTAGCATTGCTGATTGCCCTCCCCAAGCTCGAAGCCTAAAATTCACACAAGGTAGAATAGAACTTAGTGACACAATTAAGATCCATTGTGAGTTTACTAATAGAGAGTAGATTGTAGTTCAAGTTAGGCACAAATAGAAGTGATTTTAGTTTGATTTCTTCTGATACAGTGACTGAACCTATGCCAATTACTTCTAAATAGGTATCATCGGCAATTCTAACAGTGGTTCCCATTGTGGCTAGTTTTAAATCACTGAATGTTGTAATATTTCCCATCATATGGTCGGAGGCTTCCGAATCAACAATCCATTGCCTAGAGTTTTTCTTTGCACTTAGGACAGTGTATTAGTTACCTCTTTGTGCAATAGTTGTTGCACTGCTTTCATTAGGATCGTGTACACTCTGCATTGAGCTTTGTATCATTTTCTGCAAAGCTTCTATTTGTTCCTGGTTGAATGGATGGGCTTCCTCAGATTTTTGAGTTTCTACTGCTGCAATATTCCCATGGCTTGTTTGAAATGACCGAGAGGAAGACTGCCAATTTATGTATTTTCCAGCATGTTTCCCTCATACACCCTGGCTTCTTGCAATGGTCACATCACAGGCGATTATTCTGCCTATGGGAACTATTGTAGCCTGACTTATTTGGTTGTTGTCCTGATTGATATAGCTATCCAAGAGTAGAGTTCGAGAATTGCCCTTTTATTGCAAGCGCAAATCCTTCTAGGTTGGGTTGTCCTGTGGATGCTCCTAACATCACTTCTCTCCAACTCTCTCTCTTTCTTGGATCTTTCTCTATTGTTTGCCATCCTCCACAGCTCCATAAGATATCCTCTAACATATCAAGTTGTTCCCAGTATCTAATTAGTTGGGTGAAATATTTTGTGAATAATGACTCACCTTGTCTCAGCTCACCTAGAATTCCTTTGATTTCAACACTGCAGACATATTGTCTTTATTTGAAAGTGTGTCATGGGCTGCCTCCCAAATTTCTTTTGCTGTTTTGTAATACAAAGTTTTCACCTATTTCATTGTTCAGGGAATTTAGCAGCCGGGACATTACTAGATTATTTTCCACCTTCCATATTCGATAGTCAGGGCTGTTTTCCCCTGGTTGAACTGCAGCACCTGTAAGATAGTCTTCCTTTCCTTTTCCACACACGAAAATCATCACTGATTTACACCACAAGCTGAAATTTTGGCCATTAAGTTTACATCCAGTAATCGGATTCAAACTACTTTCAAAAACATTGGTAGAATAGGTAGATATGGCCATAGGCTAGAATTTGGGTTGGATGTCCCACTTTTAGATTCACTTACCATGGCAGATTTGATGAATTTTGTCATCGATGTACGATAACAAGAATGGAATAGGGATTGGTTCAGATCTGCTCTGATACCATGAAGAAGTTTATTGGAAGTTTTATTTTCTTAAAACTTATTCAAATGACTACTCTAGTTGGGTATTTAAGCATAACCTTGAGGCATTCCTCATAATTCTTAAAAGATACACCTAAATTAGTCAAGATTATCTCCTTGATTACAAGAAGATTTTTCTGAACAGAATTACAACAACCTGCCTTTAACTAAGGGGGTTTAAACAGAAAAAAAAAATATTCCTAGGAACTGCTCCTAATACCAGAAGGATCTTGTAGAGGTACTATTCTTTCCAGCTTTTCCACAAGTACAATAGAAGAAGCATATTTTACAGCAGAACTTGACGAACTAAGTAAAATGATAAACCAACCTTAACTGCTACCTCTTCATGACTTTTCAACACAGCATGATGCACTTGTGCAATAGATGCGGCAGCTACTGGTTTTTCATCAAATGAAATAAATCTGAAACTCATAAAGAACCCTGAAGTTAGGAAAACAGTCTTCTTCCTACATACTTTTAGAAAGAAATGCAACTTATTTATCACACCACCTACCTACCTCATGATTCTAAACTAAAGAAAAAAATACAAAGAACAATAAGTTTTCCATATGTATCTGCATATGCACAACCCTATGAGAGAGAGAGAACCAAAATACTATGTGTCGAAGGAATTTACCAATAATTAATGTTCAAGGTGCTAGAGCACTACTCACATTGTTGTACCTTTCCTACAAGAAGGAATTTTTTGTCTCAACTATAGACGGTTCCTTAATTTGAAGTCTCATGGTGCAAAAAAAATGATAATATGAATTTTATACATACTTGAGTGTTTTGTACATCCTAAGAAACTTAAACAAATGATAAGGGTTCATAACAGAATAAGCAGAGTTTATGCTTTTAGTTACCAGGCTCTATATTCAATCTTTTAATAAGCTCTAATGTTTTCCTTCTCCTTTTCCTCTCGATACATAAGAGGGTTTATAACCACAATATTGCCGTGAGAAAACTCTAAGCTCTCTCTTTAACACCCTAACTTAACAGTCAAATTATGGCTTCTCCTCAACAAATTTTGGCATGTAAAAAACTGTTTGGCAAAGGTTTAAGGAAACTCAAAGAAGATAGAAATCAATGGAGAAATCCCACTTGAGATCTGAGAATTGTATTAACATTCATGCAAAAGTAGATAACTGCTTGTTGTTAACTCTTAAGCCCACCAGAAGAAAATGTTCCTGATGAATGGTGTAACTGAGATAAAAATTAGGATGACTTAAATTATTAAATAGGTTTGGATTATTTATTTCTAATGTGATAAGTGTTCATGACAAGTGCAAGCTGTTATCCCTCTTGTTCACATATTTCATATGCGAAATCAAAATGAAATGCATCCACTTGAAGAGGAACGCTGAAGATCCTAAACATCCAATATTTGAAATTGAAAACATTACTTATATCTCTTCTAATGGAAATCATAGACATCCTAGTTAGGAACACTATTGTTATTAAAATGTACTATCTATATAAATAAGAAGTATATGTGTCAAGACACGTAAGCCTAATAAAAACGTAAGCTTAACAATTTTATACCTATGGATGTGGACTTTGTTGTGGAACCACATTAAATCTCTTGTATGTTCTATCCTACTTTACTATTTTCACACCTTCCAATTAGATTTCTCCCAACAAAGTGATAACAAGACTACCTAATTAGCGTCAAAAATAAAATTCTCCAACAAACTGATGGAAAACCTGCCCAATATAAAAAAATTCACCAATAAGCTGATAGCGTTTCTCAATCAAAATATTAAAATAAGTAAACTCAATTCATCTAAGGTTGAAACCTTACACTCCTCACTTGAAAAGAGATTTGTTGAGACCTTTCAAATCTTCACGAGCGAAATGATTTATGGGTCAACTACTTTAGTCAAAGAGAAAACTATATCACTTCCTCATACTAATTTCACATAAGAAAGATATAGTATCTTCTTTGCTCACTGGTAGGTTATCTCCCTAGGTCTTGTCACCACCAGTAGCTATGTAGCTTTTGTTCTCAGCCTTTGATCTGTTTTTCTAATTTGGAGGTCTCCCATGAATCTTCCAGCACGTATCCCTGGTAATGTCGACCTTTTCGACAATGGTCACACCAAGGCTTACCCTGTTTTCTTTTAGACTATAGCCCATTTGTTCCTTTGACAACCATGACAGAAGATTCCGAGGGATTTTTATTGCTTGGAGTACATTGCATCAGCAGCTTTCTACTCTCTTCACATTTCACCAAATTAGCTGCCTCCATAATGGTTGGTAGTGGTCGGGTTGCCATGATTCTTCCACGAACCTCCTCGTAAATAGAGTTTAGTCCCAAAAGAAATTCATACACCCGTTCTCTTTCCACAATTTTCTTGTAGCGCGCCATATCTTCACTGCAAGCCCATTGGTGTGGGTCATAGAGGTCCAGCTGTTGCCACAATTTTATTAACGTGGTGTAATAACCAGTGACTGATTTCTCACCTTGCTTAGTTTCCCTCGGAATTCCTTTGATCTGAAATAGAATAGCAGTATTTTCTATAGTGGCATATGTCATTTTGGCATTCTCCCATAACTCTTTTGCAGAGGATGCAAGGACAAACTGCTCACCAACTTCAAGAGTCATGAAATTAACCAACCAGCTCATTACCTAGTTGTTTTCGGTCATCCATACCTCAAATTTTGAGTCAGACACAGCTGCTGGCTCAGCTGTGAGATATTTCTCCTTCCCTCTCCCTCTTACAAACATAAACATGCTGTGGGACCATTGTAAATAGTTATTCCCATTCAGCCGATGGTTGGTTACCACTGACAGTTGCGTGTCAATGTTGTTCTGAGAAGAGGACGAGTTTCCTGTGCCGATGATAGTGTTCGGCGTTTCTGGGATTGATCTTGGTGGAGCATTGCCTGACGAGCTAGTGGCTGAATTTTCCCCCGACTCAACATGCCACGCTCCTATCGTCCCGAATGAGCTCACATACACGTACTTGGAAAATAGACAGTATAATTGATGCAAAAGAGCTTAGAATATATAAAGAAAATAAAAGAGGACACATTAGTCAACCACAAGCTTAAATTTCATGGAATGAAGTGTGGAAATTGAGGTGACAACACTATGCTAAGTTTTCCTTATTAGATAAAGAATATGAACAAATTTGAGGATAATTTCTGTATATTATTTCTCATAAATGACAAAAATACATATAGGGAAGATAAGCAATTGTTCTACTATTCAATCCCTTGATTATTGCCTAGAAAGAAGTAAATAAGATCCCATGAAAACAGGGACCAGAAATGGAAAAGATAAAATGATATTTTAGGAAATAAACTATTGAGCAAATAAGGAAACAAATAAAGTAATAAAACTGAAAATATTCTTCCAACATAATAATAATAATAAATTAGATATATTGTCCTAGTTTGTTTCGGACTTAAGCTTACTTAAGAATAAATAATCCTTATTAGAACAGGATTCTTTTTTTTTAGGATATTTTAGTTAGGAAACCTTTCCTATTAGATTAAGGTAAATAAAACTTTTACAAATGTGCATACTCAGCTATTCAATAATAAGATATCTTAAATTTTTTCTATAACTTTATTTTTCAATTAGAAGGTGTAATGCTTTCTTTTAAGAATGACTCTTATACCCTAAGAGTGATTCCTAGTTTCCTACCTTTCATTACTTGTTTACCTCATTAAATTCTAGCAATTTTAACCTAAATTTCTAGCAACCTAAACCCTAAATTTTAGCCATATCAAATCTAAAATTTCAACCATACAAAACCCTAAAATTCAAGCCTAAATTTTCAGCAATTAAACCCTAAAATTTCAACTAATCCAAACTTGAAATTACAATAACCTAAGCTGAACTATAGACATCAAAAGCAGCCTAACAACACTCAACAGCCATATTTCCTAGTTTTTATGAGTTTTAGCTACTCGTTGATGTCTCTTCTATTTGTCTTACATCAATTTGGTATCAAAGCTTTGATTCACAATGACAACACATAGCAGAAGGGCGTATTAAAGATTACTTAGTGACCAAGAGTGAGATAAAACGATTTTGAGAATTATGAAAAAATTGGATATCAATGATCCTCGATCACAAGGTGCTCTAATAGAATTCCTACTTCCCTTAAACCTTATTTTCATAAGAAATGCAAACGTGGGAAAGAGAGTGTTGAATTTGCTAGAATAGAGGCTTTGGTGGATTAATATTTCAAGGCACAAATACCTGATTAATGAAAAGGCCTTGAACTGCTATCATTCTGTTATTTCCCACTCTTCCACTTTTCCTAATTTTTAGCAAGCAATTTCCCTTTATTTTTTCAGTCTAAATATGTAGGGAATAGGTCATGTAAGGGAGGGGAGAAAAAAATTTATTCTTAATTGTTTCAAGGAGCCCTGTCCTCTTCATACGGACAACCATATTGTGAGCTAAAAATTATTGTGCTTAGTTATGAATACAAATAAGTTCTTTCATTTTCCATTATTTCTATATTTCTCCCTACCTCTATTATTTTCGTACCAGAGCATAAACGATTCACAATAGTGAATACTCACCATTCCATGATATGGTCCCGGGCGTAGGATCCAGTCGTGGGATGATCCACTAGGGAATGCTTTTGATTTCCCTTGTTGGAGTTCTTCCCTTTTTTAGAAGACCCTATGTTTCTACGCATGAGGGAGACCTATCCGTGACAAGGTCTCGTCCTCCAAGCAATATTTCTCTGATAATTTGTCTCATACTTTATTCATAAATAATGTAGCCTTATATAGAGGCTGGTTACATCAGTTTATTTAAGATAAGACTTCCAACAAGCATAGACCTACTAGTTTATTTAGGATAAGACTTCTAACAAGAATAAACCTACTAGTTTATTTAGGATAAGACTTCTAACAGGAATAGACCCACTAGTTATGATACTAAATATTTAAATAGACTCCTTCTAAGGTAAAATCTCCTATTTTAAAGGGATGCTGTAAATCTCCTATCATTACTCCCCTCCTCGACTTCAAGCTTGTCCTCAAGCTCGTCCTCAAGCTCGAAGCGGTTCATCTTTCTCCTCCGGGTTTGCCACTTGAAGCCAAAACAGCCGCTTACACTTGTGTTCCCTAGAGTATGGCTCATCACAATTAAAACAAAGTCCCTTTGCTCGTCTTTTAGCCATCTCCTCCCTTGGCAAACGCTTGAAAAACTGGGCTACTTCCTATACTAGAGGCCGATGTTGGAGAACCTCCTAGGGTTTTGCTGTCTCAATTGTTAACAGTCGCAGGGTTGGCCTAAGAGCTTTTGGCTCTTGCCCAAGCTGAAGTGTTGCTTATAGCTGCTGCCCAGGCAGAAGTACGCCAAGCTCCCCCTCCTTGGTCCATCAACTACTTCCTTTCAAAAGCCCTTGTCATGTTCATGGTTGTCCCTAGCATGTTCGGCCCCTGCAGCTCCACATCTATCCATATCCTGTCAACTAATCTAGCTATAAAGAGGCCCATCTGTTGTTCAGGGCGGAGACCAGTGGTGTGTGCTAATAAGGTTTGAAATTGACGCTAGTACTCTTCAACAATACTCTTCTGTTTGAGATTGGCTAATTCTCCTAACGGGTTAGTGCCTAAAGGGGGGGCCCAAATCTTGTGTTACATTGTGACTTGAAGTGCTCCACGATATTCCTGGTATCTCCTGTTCCACCTGGTAATACCAGAGTTGGGCCTTCCCTATCAAGTGAAATGCAACCAAGCCTACTCGGTCCTCTTCTACCGTCTGTTGACTCTGAAAAAACTAATCACAGCGGTGCAACCAAACCAGAGTGTCCTCTGAACCATTGTAGGTGGGGAATTCCAACTTCGAGTAACGCAACACCATTCGGGCCTTGGGATGCCCTTTGTTTGGCCTCTCTCCTCGGCTAGCCGAAGCATGGTTGCTACTAGCCCCACCTCCATACCCCCCACAATTCGGTTCCTTTCCTAGCTCCCTAAACCAGCAATTCATCTCTTCGAATTGGGCAGTCGAGTTCCTCTGCTGGAGCTCCTCCATCTGCTGGAAACGCTGCTCAACCCTTTGCATAAACACCCTGAGCTCATTTTGGATATTCCCTAAGTCGTCCATCGTGTTTGGTTCTGATACCAAATTGATATGGTCTCTTCCCTTTTTTAGAAGACCCTATGTTTCTATGCAAGAGGGAGACCTGTCTGTGACAAGGTCTCGTCCTCCAAGCAATATTTCTCTGATAATTTGTCTCATACTTTATTCATAAATAACATAGCCTGATATAGAGGCTGGTTACATCAGTTTATTTAGGATGAGACTTCCAACAAGAATGGACCTACTAGTTTATTTAGGATAAGACTTTTAACAAGAATAAACCTACTAGTTTATTTAGGATAAGACTTCTAACAAGAATAGAACTACTAGTTATGACACTAAATATTTAAATAGACTCCTTCTAAGCTAAGATCTCCCATTTTAAAGGGACGTTGTAAATCTCCTATCATTCCACTTCCCAAAATCCTTCCCAACACACCTCCACCAATCAACTCAACTATCATGCCTCTCCCTCACACCAACCAATTAACCTAAATAACCCCCCAAACACTGCCAGTTACAGAGCAACTTGCTATAATTGCATCCAAACTTGAAGTTGTAGTTACCTAGCATCAAAAGTGGCAGCCATAAAGGCTAAACAATTGGGTTCCTAACAATTAGACTCGAGAGGAAAGGCTAAGGAAATACCACAAATGGGTTCCTTATTTACGTTGGTTCCCTTCCTTGCAGAACCTATTTTTGGTGATGAAAAACTGGCAGCACTTGTTAAAGATAAGGTCTGCCGAGATTGGGCTAAATTACTCTACTCCTAATTAGCTAATTTTTATGATAACTTCTTCATTCACTTTATTGCATAACATAATAGCCTTATATAGGCAAAGAAACATAAAAATTCCACCTAAACTAGGACTCCTAGAAAAACTCCTACTCGAGCTATTTTAGGACTCTTATAGGGAATCCTATTTAAGTTGTTTTTATTAACGTAACTATAACAGAAACTAGTGCAGAAATAATAGGGAAATAATAGACTTCTACTAAAAAAAATACTCCTCCAATAGACTCCTAATGAAACACTCATACTCCTCTAATAGACTCCTAATAAAACACTCATCCATATCAGTTACATGAAAGGAGCTTCTAGACTCTAGTCTAGGGATTCTATAAAAAAAATCATGGATACTCATATTGGTTGTTTCTCGAATGTTGATTGGACAGGCTCTAAGATTGATCAAAGATCAACCACTGGTTATGGTGTCTTTGTTGGAGGAAACTTGATTTCATGGAAAAGTAAGAAGCAATAGGTTGTGTCCATATCCACTGCAAAGTCTGGATATAAAGCTATGGCACAATCATCGTGTGAAATAATATGGATATACCAACTCTTAATGGAAATTGGTTTTACAACCCCATTGCCAGCAAAGTTATGGTGTGATAATCAAGCAGCGTTATATATTACTTCTAATCCTGTGTTCCATAATGAACTAAACATATTGAAATAGATTGTCATTTTATTCGTGAAGAAGTACAACAAAACTTGATTTCCATAGGATACGTCAAAACTGGATAACAACTTAGGGATATTTTTACAAAGGCTCTAACTGGAGCTCGGGTGAATTATATTTGTAACAAGTTAGGCATGATTAATATCTATGTTCCGACTAAAGGGAGAGTGTTACAAATTAGATAAAATCAAATAATCTCTCTAGATATAATTATATTAGTCAGGAATGATATTCTGCTTGATTATAGGAGATTATTTTGTGGATTAGTTACTCCTAACCATTATAAATATGTACCAATACTCTGTATAATGCATAAGATACATATTACCTTTCTTCATAACAATAATAAAAAAAATCATTATTAGAATAAGATTTTTGTTTTAATATTTTAGTTAGAAACATTTCTAGTCTAAGAACTTATATAAATACGTGTGTTACTTAGCCCTTAAATTATAAGATATCCTAAATTTTTTCTATAACTTAGTTTTCAATTTGAAGGTGTCTTTTCAATTTGAAGGTGTCATACTTTCTTCTAAGATTGATTCTTAGACCTTTGAAATAATTTCTAATTTCCTACCATCTATTACTTATTTACCTCATTAAATTCCAATAGCTTTACCTTGAATTTCTAGTAATCAAAACCCTAAATTTTGCAAACCTGAAATTCCAGTCATATCAAACTCTAAAATTCTAGCCTAAATTTCTATTAATCAAATCCTAAAATTCCATCCAATCCAAACTTGAAATTCCAACAACCTAAGCCGAAATCTAGACATGAATGTTAATATTCCAGCAGCCTAAAAACACTAAACAACCCATGTTTCCTAGTTTCTTTAAGTTTTAGGTACTAGTTGGTATTTCTTCTATTTTTACTACATCAATAACAACAGTAACAATAGAAAATAAAAAAAAAAAACAGAGTCTATTAGATTGTGCAATTGTAGGTGGACTCAAGACGGGTAGCAAAAATCTAGAAAGGAGGGTTTACACAAGTGCCTTGCTCACTAAAATGGCTAAGATTCCATATTTAAGAAACACTTACATTTCAGACAAATCATCACCCAAATTGCCAATCAATACTTCTTTTATCGCTTTGAAGTGACAAGGAACTGCCTATGATCAAAAAGTAAGTATAAGAAATATGGAATTCCACAGCATTTGTTAAATAAATAAGTAGAGAAAAATATACAGACCTGATCTTGCAGTGATGAAAGGGTTGAGGAGTATTCTTTTGGAACCTGCCGCATTGCAGCAACAAATTGACCAGCTTTCACATAAAAGCCTTTGTTTGCTTCACATAATTTCATAATTCTCTTGGCTGATCGAAAATGAACCTGCATGTCAACAAGAAGATTCAAATACTCACTTAAGCAACCTCCAAAATAGTTAATTCTTTGACATGTAGTATCATCCAAGTTGTATGATGTAGCTATTTCATGTAACTATTAACCAGAACCTTGTATGTGATGATGAAATTTGGATCCTTAACAAGGCAATATTTTGTTATCAAGTTTGAAGAAGTTAATATTTTCTAAGTATATCAAGCTACACTATAGGATTAATGTTTTATAAAAAAACACTTGAAGTTTAACTTTAACCATGTTAATAGCAAATGAGAGGACAATGTGAGCATGGCATGTAGGCAATCTTCCCATTACCAAAATTTCATTTGAATAACAAGGTTAACACCTATTGTTCTATATCGTTAATTGAACCTCACATCTATAAAATTAGGTGTTTTACAATCTAACAAAAACCTTTCAACTAGTACCTAATCAAGAATCATAAATACATTCATATTAATAGATCTTAAATTTTACAAGCATTGAAGCATATCAATTTCAACCACATTTTAAAATGAAGAGTAAAAAAAAAAGAAAATAAATAAAATCTTAAGCTACTATGGAAATCTTTTCAAAGTTCACAAATCAAGCAACCATCCCCATCTTTCATGCCATATAATCATTTACTGAAGATCATTTCTATTGTCACTAAGTGAAAACATTTTTTCAATTATCATAGAGTTTCTTTGTAAGCAAAACGCTGAATATTTTTCTCCAAATATAATTTTCTCATTTTCACTATCCACAAAACCAGGGAGAAGTTTGCAAAAGAAGCGGAAGATGCCACTTGAAACTATTCATAAATCATCAACCATTTTGTTATTTTGTATTTCTAATATATTCCCTATACAGGCATACAGTCAAGTTGAGTGAAGTGTCGGCGACAATTTGATTTTACAAGGTGAAAGAAGGGGAAAACAGCCTCAAGTAGCACACAACTAGTATAATTAGATGAAAAGCCTGTAACTAAATAGGGAACAAACTTAATAATATCTCCTGTATGCATTTCATCTGAAAATCAAATAATTGAATCCAAGGACTATACTAGTTTCATTATTCCGATGACTACCTATTAGTAAACTAAAAGCTCAAGACTCTCATAGGATGGACGCAATTAAAACTCTTTAGCAAAAACCTGCCAAATTTAAGTAATCTAAAATTTATGCACCATAGCAGATTCCATCAAGTCTATAGCTAAAATGTTAAAAACCTGATTGCGATAAAAGGTTCAATAGCATGCTTCTAGAATCAGTCCTCCCTATGAAAGCGGGAAGTGGAATCGGTAATAAAAATGTACATAGATTGGCGAAAGAAAGAAAGAAACTTCACACCTCAGATAGTTGGTGCTGATAATCATCGGAGTCCACAGGCAGTCCCCATAAAGAGTACTTATAGTCAGCAACACTCAAAGCTATCTGCCATGTTCACATAATAGTCCCAACAATAATTCTATTCAAATGAAACAACAAAGAATGAGAGACAGGGAGAAAAACACACAGTAGCAAAAGCGCGAGAGGAGCGTAGAACGCCATGTATCACAGCCGTAATATTGTCGGGAAATGAAGGGGAATAAAGTTGGTTGGCGGCGCTGAAGGTGAGACCAGTAGTTGTTAACAAGTAGAGAGCGGCTTTTGCCTTGGCTGGAAACTTGAAACCTTTGATAGACGAAGTCATGCGTATTTCTGTGCAAAGTCAAACGGTGGTTGACAACCGCCGGTTTCCTTCTTTACGACGGTGTATGGTTTATGGTGGCGCAACGCAACATAAACTGAGGGCTCTAAATGCTTACTTAAACTGCCGTTTGGTACACGTTAGGGTATATTTGGATGTGGGTGGAGCGATGGAAGGAAATGGAATTGAATGACTTAAATGACTCAGGTCATTATTTGAGAGTCTATTTTGAAACAGGATGGAATGGCAAATGATAGCTTCCTGGCAATTAATGGCTTTGGAAACTATCCTTTGCCATCCAAAATCTAATATTTTGTGACCTCCCAAATTGGGGGGTTAGGGATGGAATGGCATGACTTGCCTTCCAAACCTTAATTTAATGACAAAAATATCCTTAAAAAATTAATGAAATTACAACCTCAGTCTAGCAAATACCTACGCGGCTACATGTTGCTACGCCTATTGTGTTTCTCCTTCAACTGGCTTCTTCCATTGACGAACGTTTTCCTCCACAGCTACTAAAGTCATCTGTCTTCGTTCCATCAGGTAAGCATCGACTATTCTTCTGTGTTCATCTTCATGACACTTTTTGTATGTGAAGAAATCAGAAATTTTTATTGATGTTGGTGTCGTCTTTTTTGTTCATCGATGGACGTGCACTTATTATGTGTTATGTGTTATGTGTTTGAAAAGTTTTGTAAATCGAATGATGTGCATTTTATCCTATGTTATGTGTTTGGGAAACTTTATTCATCAATGAATGTATGCTTGTTTGTTCATCAACGAATGTGAAGAGAGTATAATGTGCTATTGATGGCCAAGTGTCCTGTTTGTTTT
>JANIPN010000007.1:5812350-5828403 GCA_027478595.1 Erythroxylum anguifugum
AATTATTTAATGATGTGGCAAAGGTAGGTACTAATTTAAGAACTAATTTACGAGAAATTCTAGAAATAAAATATCCGATTAAATTATTAGAATCATCTACCCTACGATTATCTTTATCTGAACCCTTTAAAGAAAAATCTTCATTAAGATCACAATCTGTAAGACTAGAACGACCTATTAGATTTACCAAACCAGGAATAAGATTAGAAAAACCTATTAGAATCAATGACATTTTTTAGGTGTTTCATTATGTTTGAGTGTTAGGAGGTTTTACATCATTGTTTATGTAAGATGTTGTACTCTTTGTTGTTTATGTTGTACACTGTTATTGTAGACTATATTGTTCTCGTAAGCTGTTGATGCTTAATGTTAATTGGTATGAAGAATTTTATCAATAATTTTTCCTTTATTATGATGATTATTTTTTATTTATCAATATTGCTTTAATTTGGTAGATAAGTATATCAATAAATTCCCCGTCAACTATTGATTCTCAAAGTTCAAAAGAAACAAAAAAAAAAGTGAAACTAGGATGAGGATGTTGTGTGTTGGACCCTAATTTTTTTTTATTATTATTGATTTATTTGTTTCATTATTTTTTGCAATTGAGCCCATTAATTTGGTGAGTATAAGTTGAAATTAGAAATTTGATGGAAAGATTAAAATTAAGTTATAATTAATATAGGAATGTTAGAATTAAGATTTCTTAAGGAGTTAGTAGACAAAGACAAAAGGTGGGGTATAAGGGACATTGTATTAAATGATGAGGGCATAATTAAAAGACCAAAGATAAATGTTGTCTTAAAAGCCCTCAAATCCTCTGGCCCTAACCTGTGCCAGAGGACCACCTACATGGATGGCTTAGATCCTCTGGTACAGGTTAGGGCCAGAGTACCTGGGCCAGAGGATCAGGTCCCGTCTTAAAAATAAGAAAGAAGAAGGAGAGGTGTCGTGAGAAGCTAAGAGAAGAGAGAACAAAAAACGTAAAGAAGGAAGAGAAGAAGAAAATCGTGGGAAGCTTGGAAGGAAGAAGAAAGAAGAAGAAAAAAGAGAGCGAATCAACTTGTTAGAGGTAAGTTTTTATTTTTTTTCTTGCTAGGTTCAAAAAGGGGATTAAATAGAGACTAGGGTTTGTGTTGGGAATGAAGGAAGAAAGAAGAGAAAGATGAAACCATTTCGATTTTGGATTTCTAAGCTAGGGTTTTGGTTTTTCTAGCCTAGATGGACTATGAGTAAGTTAGATTTAAATTCAATTTTAGCATTTTTTATTCTTGAAGTTTTATGAATTTTCATTTGAATATGGATTAAATAGGAATTGGTGGAAAGGCAGTCTTGAGGTTGGATTTTCAACGAAATTAGGTGGGTAATATGTTTATAGTTGTTGTGTGATGGGCAAATACCCTACTTGTGTGTTTATGCTTAAATTACTTGAATTTGGATTGTTGTGAAAATTTGAAAATGCATGATGAATTATGACCATGTTATACGTTGAAGAAAGGTGATGACAATTTGGATTGAATGAAAAGAGGAAAAAGCATGAGAATATGAATTTATGATTGATTAAATTGAGCATAAATTTGCTTGTGATTAGGCAAGAGAGGAACCCGTTTCATTAGTCACATGCACATTGACGTATAGCCTTCTCCCGACTGCCCGCTTGAGGCCACGAGATCCTGAGAAATTGGACTCATTTTGTTCACAGTGTAAACTTCGGTTTCTCTGTTTCGTTCCATGAAACTCTCGAGCTATTTGTTTGTGCATTGTATCTTTGAATTGTTAAGTAGGATGCATTTGAGTGATTTGCTTAATGGCTAAAGTCTATGTTATGTGTTATGCATTAACTTTCTTAATTATGAGTTCGAATTGTTGAGTATTGAATTGCTAGACATACTTATACATATGTTTGAATGTGTGGCTCGTTATCGATAACTATAAATATATTAGCCACTGAGCAGTATAGCTCACCGCACTATTCCCTCCTCAGGTGCAGAACGAGAAGGTTAGCAATCCTTGCAAGGCATCGGAAACTCCAAGATAGTTAGAGACTTTTGTAACTAAGTTAGTGACTTTTAGATAGCTTTATAAGCATATCAAACATTGAGCATCCATTGGTATTTGTATTAATCTATTGATATGTATGTTGATATGTAATTAAAGCCAGGCTCATATTGTGTTTGGATTTGTTAATGAAATATGATTGCTTTTTACATATGACTTTATAAGTCTTTACATAGCATTTTCAATCTTTTCATAGGAGTAAAAATTATGTTTTGAATTCTAAGGAAAATCTGGAATAATCTAGGCTGAATTAGACAAAGTTGTCTTATAAAAAGTTGTAGTTTATCGTTTTAGCTTTCCAACGGTATAAAACATGTAATTTTTTGATATCGGAGTCGAGAGTTATGACCATTACAAGTTAGGATGTCGCAGAGGATGTATATACGGAACAAGCATAGTAAATGAAGTGATTTAGAACTTTTGGTGATGTGAGGAAGACCCAATAGGAATCCCTTCGTCTAGGACTGTGTCCCTTCTTCTGATTCATTTAGACTGAAATCCCTTCGTTTGGGACTGAGTCCCTTCGTCTGATTCATTTAGACTGAATCCCTTCGTCTGGGACTGAGTCCCTTCGTCTGATTCATCTAGACTGAATCCCTTCGTCTGGGATTGAGTCCTTTCGTCTGATTCGTCTACACTGAATCCCTTCATTTGGGATTGAGTCCCTTCGTTTGATTCATCTAGACTGAATCCCTTCGTCTAGGATTGAGTCCCTTCCTCTGATTCATCTAGACTGAATCCCTTCGTCTGAGACCGAGTCCCTTCGTCTGATTCACTGAATCACTTTGTCTGATCCATCTACACTTTTGAAAATTTGAGATTTTGACCCTCTAGATGGCAGAATATCTCTTCAAGGTCTTCATGAAGGTTGTAGATCTCAAAGTTCTCTTCGAAACCGCCTAAAGACAACCTTAATCCGATATCTCTAATGAAAGTTATGTCAATTTTCCCAAAACAGGTACAATGTAATTGAGGGTAAAATCATGTTTGATTCTTTTGGTCATAACTTCTCTGTTCGACCTCCAAATGACTTGATTTTTGAAGCAATAGTTTCCTAACACATTTCTCTATCTCTCTATTAAAAATTTATAACTTTTGGTATTAATTTGAAAAAGATTGACTGAATCAAAGTAAGGGTATGAGTTGAAGAAATGAGTTTGCTCACGTCTTATGACTCTGAATGTTGGGCTCCGGAAGCGAGGTCCAACGTTATGCTAGTTTCCTGTACGATTGATTTACATAATGTGGGAACGTACAATGCTGATATTAGATTTAAAGTTGGGTATCTCAATGAATTAGACATAATGGTAGTAATAAAGCTCCCTAATTCAAACTTAAAAGCCAGACCTCACATAGAGTGTACGATTAAGACTTTAAAGAAAGAGTGGAGCATTGTTTATGATATGGTAAGGAAAGATACTAGTGGATTTGGATGAAATACTGAAAGGAAGATCGTCATTGCTGAAGATCATGTTTGGGATTCTTACTTAAGTGTAAGTACTGAACTTTTAACTTGTTTTAAGTATTTTCTTTAACTACTTTCTTGTCATTTATATAAATTATTGATTTTTTTAATCTTGTCAGAGTCACAAAGATGTTGCTTAATTTCAAAGAAAGAGTTTTCCTTTCTATAATGAATTATATGGGCTTTATAGAGAAAATCGTGCAACTAGAAATGACGCATAAACTGCTGCGAATATTCTTGAAGAAATGGAAAGGCAAGAAGGTGTAGGTAGGATAAATGAAGGTGGTGAAGATCAATATGAGCATGGTTTGCATGACATAGATAAGTCCTTTACCTAACCTCAAGCATCAAATCTTGAAAGACAATATGACAATATTTCAACAAAGAGGAGAAAAAGGAATAATGTTACAAGAGAAGCAAGTCGTGTAGATTCAATTATTATTACTGCCAGGATGTTGGGTGATATCATGAATCAAATTGGAGATAAATTGTGTAAGAGTATTGGGACTGAAACATATATTCAACAAAGAGTTGAACAGTTTGATAGTGCATTGGGTGAGATAGAGGGGCTCACAGATGATGAAAGGGATACTGCTTTAGGCAAAATTCCTAGTCATCCTACACAAATACTTATGTTTTTCACTCTTGTGCCTTCTTGAAGACTTGGGTGAGTGAGGAAGTTTCTTGCCACACATTGAAGACTATGTTAAAGTTTAAATATTTTAGCTAGTTATTTAAAATAGCGCAAAAACTTATTTTTTGTTTAACTAAATAACTTTTTAGTAATTTAAAGCCCTATGTTATATTTATTTTCAATATCGTTCCATTGTTATTTTATATTGTAATTACGACTATATAATGAATGCTTATATGAGTAGGACCAGTAAAAATTAACCACTTCAAAATGTTGGAAAGTCATATGATAAGAAGAAATTTAATAATAATAAGAAATTTAATAATAATAATAATAAATTAATAAAATTAATAATAATAATAGTAAAACAATGATGATGATGATGATAACAACAACAACAACAACAACAACAACAATAACAACAACAACAATAACAATAAGAATAAATAATAATAATAATAATAATAATAATAATAATAATAATAATAATAAGTATATTTTGGTCTTTTTGTTAATTATACTTTTATCATTACAAGTTTATATTTTCAAACCAAATATTAACATAGAAATTCTTTAATAGTAAACCAAACAAAGTAGTACACATTTCTTTCTATTCCTCATCTTTTCTATTCCTAAGAATAACCACTCTATTCCTTATTTATTCCAGCCGTTGAACTAAACATGTTGTTACGGACTAATAACCATTCTATTCTTTATTTATTCCTCGTCTTTTTTTAATGAGTATGTGTAATATTTATTCAAGCTCTTTACCGAGATAAGGAAGAGAGTTGAAATTTGGGTTTTCGTATATTTTCCTTAAAAAAATTTATTCGAATGTCTTTATCAATTATTTAAATCGTTGTTAGTGGTTTTTTTTGTTAGCCCACGAGGTGTCCTAGGAGGGTCCCAACTGTGGAAATATGCATTTAAGCCATCCACTTCTAGACTAATCCCTCCTCGCACCAGGTAAGTCCGTAAGGGGTAAAGTGCTGGCCAAACAGATTTAGTAATTTTTGCGATACTGCTTAACTTGTTGCAACTATATGAACTTAAGAAAAATGATGGATCATAAGCATTACAAATTCAAGATGTATTACTGCAATAGGCAAAATAAAAATTTGTATTAAACGGGATAATTAGTTCACCGGTGCTTAAACTTTTATCTTTTTATGATTGAGTTCTAAACTTTTCCATGGAGTTCTAAATTATATCCCTTTGATATTGGTCCTTTTAACTCTTTATAATTTTGTAAAAATCATCAACCTTAAAAATTATGAATGATTACAGGGATGGCAATGAGTCAACTCATAAGTCCAAATTCAAGTGTTTTCAATGGATCAGTCTATGGGCTCCCAAGCCTAGATCGCCCGATATCTAACTTTTCTAAACAAAATGATATCGTTTTATTTAGAAGAGTTGAACTTCAAGTCGATCTGCGCCTGGATAGCTTAGGCCCGGACCTAATTAAAAAAATATTGTTTTATACTTTTAATTCAAAAATTATTTAAAAAGATTAACAAGACTGGCCCATGCCATCCCTAGGAATGAAAGTTTTTTGTGTTAGAAGTAAAACAAAACAAAAAATCTCTAATCAAAGCAATAAAACACAAAAATCAACAACTTTAGTAATTACAAGAAAAAGTAAGAGAAAATTACATTAACGTGGACAAATTTTCATGTTTTTATGTATCAAAACAGATAATTAAGACTATGTAAATCTTCTTCACTCATATTTAGGGATAATAGTATATGTAAACTTTAATTGTATCAAGCAACTCAATTTACTCGGATAATATTTATTTCAACCATATTATTTTTTGAAGAAAATTCTAAGTTAGAGTATTGTCGAAATTAATGAAATACAAACATGACATGTGAAGTGACATTGTGACAGCTCACTGTAATGCTAAGCACGTGTGGATGTAACATAAGTATTTGAAATCAAAATAATATTACGTACATAAGATACTGCGACACTTGTGTGGTAAGGAATATAAATTACTCTTTTTCCTTATAAATGCTCATGTTTCAATTCGAAAGACTGATGAGGAAAATCGTGGGTAATGTTTGGAGCTGATATTCACCTTCCAAAATGATGTAAAAATGGAAGGAAATGGAAACATATATATAAGCCATGTTGTTCAAAGAATCTGTTGAAGATTCAGTTTGATTCTCAAATGAATTTTATACACTTTCTGATTGAATTCTAACGAAAATGATAGTGGTAAAAATGCAACAATGAGTCAATGATTCTATGTAGACAATCCCGTGATTTTATTGATACAATTGACAATGCCACTCAAACAGATGTCTTTTGAACGTGGTAGATAGATCATAGATGTCATATCCAAATTTGTCGGCCAGACGTAAGACAATGTTTAAATTGAATTCTATAGCATGCTTCTAAATGTCCCAACACCAATACAAGTAATAACTCACTAGAAGTGTATTGGCTGCCTCCGGAATCACAAAGTTCTCCGCAACAGTCTGCATCAAATTGACCTAATCTATTCTTATGTTGCTGCATGTTCTTACGTAGTACGACATTTTTTTTTACAATTAGTCATACCTCAAGAGTTCAAGCCAACGACATATGGAACCAAAACTTTACGCACTGTTCTCGATTATATATCGAAAGGCACAACGATGAGCTGAAAATGAAACAACTTACAGTGCATCAAGAAGAAAATAACATGAAAAGGAAAGGGTCAACACTCGAAAAAGTGTCCGAGTTTCAGATACTGCAAACCATAACCACTTATTTTCCTATCAAAACACGGGAGAGAACCATCTCCTCTTCGTTGTCCAAGATCTCTCAACCAAGTCTATTTAAGAAAATCTTTTCAAAGGTCCTGAGGGCCGTTAATTTCCTGGAAAATTATGATATCAATACCTTTAGGTATTATATTACCGCTTGTACATTGATCCAACGAATGTATCAGTTGTAATGAATTACCTTATTCTGAATCACTGCTCCATCAGGAATTTCCAATTTCTCACCTGATTTTGCAACAACACTCACTTTTCCCTGCAAAAGAAAGACAAAGTTATAGTAAAGCTTGTACAAGTATAAGCAAAACTAAGAAGAAATTATGCAGTCTGATGACTACACATCCAGCAAAAAAATTTGGAACAAAGCGTGCTTAAAACATAACTAATCCAATGATTGCATTGAAGGATGCACCTAAACCCAGGGAAGTTAAAATAAGGCTTTAGAGCCCCTTCTGCACTACTGTTAGCAATCTTCATAGAGCATATAAACTTTTTGACGTACCCGAAAATGGCCAAAGAAGAATTTTTTGATGAAGCAAGGGCTTGTGGTAAATACTCTTTCTAGTTCAAGATGAAAGGGGGGAAAAAAATAGAAGGAAAGAAGATCCACAGTTCTACTAAGGGACACCATATAATTGGCAAATGAAGCTTTTCCACATGCCTAGAGCGAATTCAGTGCCTTTGCATAGACTTCGTTTAACAACTCAGGCATTCATTTATCTCTTCACACCAATCACATCAGCAGTTCTTTCCACATTTGAGAAAAAGAAAAAGATCTCATATCAACATGCAGACCAGAAGCATGTTTGATTTTTTCCATGAGAGAATCACATAATAATGTCAAATTTATGGGTTTGTTTTGGTCAGTAGTTCCAGCATGAAAAAAATCTAAACGCAAGACGAGAAAACCAAAAAGTGATAACTAACATTTTACTAGGATCTATGAACGCAATTAAGTTCAACAACGTAGCAAGTTTCCATGATGGTATACCAATCAATTTGGCCAGTAAAATAATGGAAGTTATGAGTTGTGAACTTTTTTTAAAATTTTTACCGCTTTTTTTTTTTCAACGGATTCAAAATGCTACATGATGAGGATTAACAAGAAAGATAGGTATCAACAACTTATCCAAGTTTTATGGCCTTTCCCTGCATTTAAAGACAGCATAGTGCTCATTTACCAAATGAACATTTTAGAAAATATGGATTGGTAATAAGCCATCGTGAACCTGGAATGACACTCCTACTAAGCTACCAACATTGACACCGCCAACCTATTGCTACACAGCTTAGACCATCAATCATAGCAAGTCCCGTACAACACAACTGACTCAAAGCACACCACATGGTCCAGTATATATTCCTAACTCTTTCCGCCCCATTATATGTAAAGCATGCAAATGGCTAGAACATGTGTCTACTATGCAGGTTGAGGCAACAACTATTTGACAAGAAGTCAGATTGCAAGTACTACCTTGAGAGTAATATTGGCTCCAAACCACACATCACCAGCAACCTTAAGGCTATCAAGCTCAACGATGCTGGGTATTGACTTAAATCTACTTAAGAAGTTCCCGACCTGTGAAGGGTAATATATAAACCAGAGTAACCAAATTTCAACTTAATCATGGTCTACAATAAGCAAACTAAAAATTTACCTTCTTAAATTCTGGGCCTAGCTCAATAGAAGGATTTGCAGGATTAGTTCTAGCTTTATTTCGGACTACAGATCCATCTTCTAATATATAAAGATCAGACTGCAATATGTAAACAAAGTTGATTAATTCCGCAAAAACTGCTATCCAATAATCTAAAGCACAAAAACAAAAGAAAGCAACCTGAACAAGTAGCAAATCTGAAGTTGCCTTCACTGGAAGAAACCGAGATCGTGGTACATTTATACCAATAGCATGATCAAAAAACTGTCATAAACAGGTGGAAATTAAGATCAAATGAAGTCTACATTTCACATTCACAATAAAGATTAGTAAGGGAATCAAGTACCCTAATTGCTGCACCAGCTGCAGTTTCTAACTGAAGGACTTTAACTCCTTCCACTTCCTGAAAAAGAAAAGCATCCATGTTATCTGAAAGTTGTCCATCTTACTGTTGAACCTTTCGACTCCATCTTCTCAAAATACAGGGCACGAAAATTGGAAGAAAACCTTTGGGTTTGGAATTATCTCCATCTTCAAAGCATCAGCTTCCACTAGCCTTTTGATTGCCTTCAAGTTCACCCACCTGTTAAAAGATCCATATTAGTACTATATATCAAGTGACTGCTGTTGCATTAATGACAAGATTTACTTACAAATTGTTTGTGTTGAAAATTTTGAATTTTTCTATTGACTTGAACTCATTGACCTGTTTCAAAAATATAATAGTTAGACATCTTCCTCACAGATATTACCAACATGATGAAATTTAAGAAAATCTGAAAGCAGCTTATATCAATGTTATATTGTTTTGCAGGCAAGTGAACAGACTTTAAACAGTGATTTGATAATAAGACTGTTACTTCTGTCAACCTTGGCATTTTACTTGGTGCATTTTGTCTTGTGGATATAGGATAACACACCCCAAAAAGCACCTTGGTTTTTCTGTATATATACAGGTTACAGTAGATGATCTGACTAGCCCAAGCCCACTACCTATAAAGAGAAAGATGAACCAGTGGCTTACATGCTGATCAGGGACCTGGGCAATCTCCAGTAGCTGCATGACATAATCAAGGTGGAAAGAATTAATTAACATAGATGTTAGGGGGAGTAGCACCGAATAATTCATGGTTACGATGAAAGTATTTAAATAAAGTTAACAGTTTTAAAGTTCCAAAAAATGAGAGAGTATAAATGGTAAAAGCAAACCATATCCATTTAGAGAGGTATACGGAGATGTAAGTATCACTAAATAATCATTTGTAAGGTTCTCATCCAAACTATTTCGAGGAGAAGACTAAAATAGGATTCAAATGATCCACAGTTAAAAGGGAGCACATCCAATTAGCAAAACCTCTTAAATTTCCCAACAAAAGACAGTACATGTTAACAAACTTGTTCCCAATCAACATGCTTATCAATGTGTACCGCTAATCTGCAACAAAATAAATATTGAACAGACTCCAGATAGAGCAGAATGGAAAAAGGGTGCTATATGAAATTGATAGGTATGTGCGATTATGTTTAGCTACTTCAAATATCAGATTTGAGAGGTTGCTAGTAGCTGCTAAAAAGTAAAGGTTGCAGGCAATTCACAATGTCAAGGGAGAAAACAAAACCACTTCCTCCTTCAAATAATCCAGAAAAGGCCACGCCCATCACTTATCTTTGGGATTTATTGTCTTAATTTCAACTGTTTCCAAATAATTAAAGAACAGGTCTTGAAGTTACTGTTCCTAACTTCAACATGGCTCAAAGCTAATTTCCTATCTGGGTACTCTTGGTGGAATCTGGAGGTGCATACATAAGATTCAACAATCTTAGACATGAGAATAGAAAAAAATTCCAACAATCCATGCGTGCTAAGAGAAGCAAATTTAATTATTTCAATAGTTAGAATTCAAACTTTGACTCCAGATAGTCCTCTTCCAAACTTTTTACTTGATGTGTATCCATACAAAATAAGTCACTATTACGGATTGTCAATTCAAAATAATCTGCTTTAGAGATACCTTACGTAGCAACACTACATAGAGCACAAAGTTTATTATAAAATGGACATCAAATATCCAAGATGCATGCCTAAACTTAACAGTATTTTATATTTTCAACCTAAAATATATTTCAGAGATAGTAGCATGAAGTTGTAACAGTTCTAACACATGAAACCACTTAGCTCAGCAGTTCATTTTAGGCTGTTTATACACAATTAGTTATTTTAAAGTTTTAACAGATTTTGGAAAGTCATCTATGTGGTTTGATAAGATCACTTTTGACCATCTTCATGGATGATCCTTCACAGGAAAGTGAAAACATGACATAAACAAAATATAAAGCTAAGTAAAAAAGGCCTACCTGAACTTTCCCTTCATAAGAAATTAGAGTACCACCTTTGACATCAGCAAGGGTTTTAGGGGTCACCTACAAAAGGACGAAACTATGAGAAAACAGCTCTAAAATGGAAAAGTCAAACTTAAGTAAGATCATATCTCTTTACCTCCATACAGTATTCATTCTTGTTTGTGATTAAATGATTCAAGATTTCTGGAACATAAGTCAAGGATAATTGGTGGTTTGAAAGCCTCAACTTTCACCTGTTTCACGCTTAAATACTAATAAATAACATTGGAAAAACTTAAATTTTGGATACTCAGATCAACAACAGCACCAAGGTTATCTGAGTTTGCAACAAACACATACTCCTTACCCTGCGAAGGATAAAGGAACACAGAAAAAAGTTAAGATATTCAGGTAAATTTTGAATACAAGTTACTGCTCAACACTTAAGGTAAAAACATAATCCTGCATCACATTGTGAACCTGTGATAATAAAGCATCAAGCTTGCCACTGTTATACAAGGATGGGAAAACATCACCATGTCCAGGAGGATACCTTCAAGTGAAGAAAACAGCTAATAAAGAACTTCTCATTTAATCAATCAAAGAAAACTAACATTTACACTCTCATCATTCGTACATAACTACACACCAAAAAGCCCATTCCATGCAGAAATGCTCCTTGTGCAGTTTAAGAAACTTTTTTTTCCTCTATTTTAGAAATTTTCTAAAGTGATTACTCTAAACTTTACTTCTTTAGGTGAAGCTGACCAAGATAAGTAACTAATTTCATGTAAATTTAAAAAAGCTATTATTAGCCTGTCATACAGTTCAAACGCAACCCATGTTTGATAGTTGCAATGAATTACCCTTTACTGGCCACAAGTGCAGCATACTTCATGCTTCAAAATTTAGGTATTCTACATTGGTCAAACTCCAATATAGAGCAAGAACAAATCGGCATGAATCTCAAAATAGAAATTAACAAGCAGGGAATTGGAAAAAGAAACATGAAATTTTAATTTTTACAGTTCAAATATAATAATAAACACAAATTAGTTTTATACTTTTATTCATGAAAATTCATTGATATTACAAACTTTTATCACTGAAATGCCTGGTAATCCATCAAATAAAAAGCCAGTGACAAAGGAATGAAAATATATCTGACAAGCTTACCTAATAATGAAACCACAAGGGCATTGTATTGAAGAGCCTTTAATTCAACTTTTCAGATATCAACTACCCTAAGCACTATGAGCATTTTTCCATTGCATGCATAGTCACATATGCTAACAATACTTAGATTTACCAATATAGAATGGGGGCATATATACAAACTCATATGTGTCAGTTGCTAAACTCCTCCCTCCCTTCCAAATATATAATTAAGTCCATCTCTCAAACAGGTATTAGTAGAATTTATAATTCAAATGCACAAAAGCAATAGTATTATGTGTCCACATATTCAATCCCCAGTAGAAATTTTTCATTATATAGAAGAATACCATCCATCTTTTCCAGTATGTCCTTTGCTTGGCAGTGGCAAGAAATCATCAACAACAATACGAGGATACTGGCTCTGTGTAAATCCAAGGGAATAAAATGTAAGTTAATTGTTTTATCTTATCTGGAAGCGCACAATTTAACACTGAGATGCTAGCCAAACAGCAATGCTACACACCTGATTGAAAGAATGGATCTCAATGTTTGATTTTGAGTACTTCTCCACAATCTAAGCAGGAAAATAAGTGGTTAGTTACCACTGAAATGAAGCCAAAACATAAAACATCAAAGAAGGAATTAAACATCAAGGTCAGACCTTAAGTGTATCTTCGTGAGTGTTGAATGAATTCATCAGAAGCAGGGGGACATTGCACCCGTATTTGGAATTGAGATTCTATAATAAGTCTAACTGTAAGTTGCAGGTGAAGATAAACAAATAGACCAAAAGGACATTCATATCAAAAGAAAGGATGCCAGATAAACTTAAACCTCAATCTGGATGACAATAAGGTCCAGAAATGTCAGTCCATTGCGAACTTCAATGACAGATCTGCATTACAGAAATTGTTCAACTTATATCGCTTTTAAATTTAAAACTTTACAACATTATTTACTAAATCAAATGAATTTCATAGGCAACCAGCCCCTCTTCCTAACGCATGTCTCTCAGACACGTTATCTTCAGGTATGGTGGGACCATGGCAGGGATGCGGGGTATGTGTAAAGTGTATCTCGTCAAAATTCTGAGAATATGGCCAAAAAATAAAACATACTTGGGACCAGTGCAGCCCATTGTTGTCCCCAGACCTCCATTAAGCTTCAAAACAACGAGTTTGTCCAGAAGTTTCTTGGTTTCTGCTGGATCTGTAGATAAAAGCATGACTGTTAAGGTTCTAGAAAGTAACACCTAGTGATAGAGAATCACCGATAATTCAAAGCGTTACCATCAGAAGTAGGCGCTAAGCTATCATAAGGAACTACTACTTCATCGGTGGGTGTTTGGATCTTACTCCACTCGATTTGTTGCGCTTCACCACTTCATTTAGTTCAGAATTTCAAATCCAATGGATAATCAGTAATTCGAAATTTTCTCATAATGAGACAAAATTCAATACTACATATAAGATCTCAAAAATCTAAACGAATTTAGAATAATTATTTGGGGAGAACAATATCTGAAATCATAGATTGCAACAGAATCAATTATAAAAGCAACTGATCTAGAACTAGTAAATACAAATCTAGGTGAACTAATAAGACAACAACTGAATTGATTAAAAAAAATGAAACTGAAATAGCAAGCGAATTGAAGCGTAATTTTGCGCGGAATCACCTGAGATAGCGAGCAACAAGGCTGAGGAAACCATTTTTCTCGTTCTCACTGCAAAAAAGAAACATAAGGGAATCAGAAACCGGTGAAGCGAACTTAGATCCAAATTAAATGAATACGAAGCATCAAGTAGCCAGTGATGACCTGATTTGGTTAAGAGCAGCAGTGGCCGTCTTGAGTTGAGAGAGCCTATCAGTTGCAGTAGCCATTTCTGGATGAATTGAACCAAGAGAGAGAGAGAGAGAGAGTCAGGTGCTGTGGTGTTGTGACGTAATACGGTATGCAACGGAGATTAGAAGAAGCGAAAGGACAGCCAAACTTAAATATAAAATGCGTGGGTATACCTTTTCCGTAGAAAAGAAATAATAATGATAATAAAAACAGAATTGAGAAATTTGTCGTCTTCTTGCAATATTTGTTAGATATTTTAAAGAGTTAGAAACCGTCAAAAAAATTAAACAGGAAAAAGAGTGAGAAATGGAATCGGAGAATATGCAGGCGAATGTAACGCTTACGCGCACATGGAATGAGAGCTTCCAGTAACCATCAGAAGAATAAGGAAACCCTCTTTTGCTTTAGTAACCAAACCCTCTTTTTGTATTTCTGTGTGCCCAAGTCTGTGATTCTTGTCAATCCAATCCAAATAGAATATGGAATTATAGAGTTGCAAAATTCAAAAGAAACATTGAATTTCTCGGGCACACAATGTCAAAGGCTCAAAGCCCAACGAGTATATTACTTTTACGTATTTAGCTTGAATTTCCCCATTTCTGTCGCCACGTCTTTTCTCTTTCTTTTTTTTGTTTAAAAGGAAACACCTGATAGGAATTACGTGCTAAGTCTAGGGAAACATGTTTCCGAAAGATCCTTTAAAAGGATCAAGTGGCACCCAATGGATGTAGTAAGAAAACGATGGACGCCAATGTCAAAATGGCCAGCATACTTGGCTAATCAGTCGACGCATCTGTTACTCTCTCGATAGACGTGTCAATGAGCAACAGTCCAGTTTCTAGAGAACAACTCGTGGATACTCCGGACGATTGGATTGGGCATCCTGAATCGGCGGTCGAAAGAGGACAGAAGGTCAATCACGGCCTGTGAATCAATCTCAAGTTCGATATGGCGATGCCCCAGATGCCATGCCAGTGTGAGCCCAGTGAATACCCCACGGAGTTCCCCATTGAGCGGAGAGCACCAACCAATATTGTGGGCGAACCCACCGAGCCAGTGGCCTGCACTATTGCGGAGGATGCCTCCTGCAGTGGCTGTTGCTAAAGACCGTTGAACAGCTTCATCTGTATTGAGCTTAATCCAACCAGGGGGTGGTGATTTCCAACTGATGGCTTGCTCCTGGCGAGGCCGCTAACTGTGAGAAACTGCTGGCTGAGGGCACCTGGCTGAATCTCGAAGAAGACCTGCATAAGACAAAATAAGGGAAATAGGTGAGGAAGGCCAAGTAAAGAGGTTATCAAAAATAGATTTGTTCCTCCAGTGCCAAAGTAACCAACAAGAAATGCCAAAAAGAAGCGACCAATCATGGCCAAAGACTTGACGGTGGCAATTGAGATTCTGGAAGAGCTAGTCCTGAAGCATCTGGGTGAAAAAGGTAGCCGAGACCATAGGAGGAGGGAAGGCAATCCACACTTGTCGGACGCGGGCACAGTCGCGCACTGCATGCATCGAGGTTTCCTCAAGGCTACAGTGATGGCAATCGCCAGTGGTAGTGTAACGGTGGCGAACCCTATGATGGTTCGTGAGCAGTCAGTCATGTGCTAAAAGACAAAGGAAGGAACGGATATGGGGAGGGCCCTTCCATTGCCAGATGGTCATCCAGACGCCAAGGGTCGAGGCGTCCGCCTGACCTGCGGTCATGGAGTACGTAGAAGCCACCGTGAATTTCCCTGTGTCAGAGCAATCCCAGATAAGTGTATTAGGTCCAAAGGCAGGCCGAGGAGGAAAGGTACCCGCTATCAACCTGCAAGTTGGCGGGGGGATATAGGCATGGATGATATCCCAATCCCACTGGCCGTTGGCGTCCATAAAATGGAGAACAGTAAGATTGTGGATGGACTTCGGGACGGGGTTGGTAGCTAATGAGATAAGAAGGCCGAGGCTCGATATCCAATTGTCTAGCCAAAATTGAATGCGACAACTATCACCGACAATCCACTTGATGCCTTGGTGGATGATATGCCATGTGGACTTGATGCTCCGCCTGTAACACCCAAATACCCCCTGGGAGGATACATGGATGCCACCCAAGACAGAACAAACAATCACACTGATATTTATT
>JANIPN010000007.1:5828503-5844312 GCA_027478595.1 Erythroxylum anguifugum
GTGGCCTGCACTATCGCGGAGGATGCCTCCTGAAGTGGCCGTTGCTGAAGACTGTTGAACAGCTCCATCCGTATTGAGCTTAATCCAACCAGGGGGTGGTGATTTCCAACTGATGGCTTGCTCCTGGCGGGGCCAGTAATCGTGAGAAACTGCTGGCCGAGGGCACCTGGCTGAGTCCCGAAGAAGACCTGCATAAGACAAAATAAGGGAAATAGGTGAGGAAGGGCAAGTAAAGAGGTTATCGAAAATGGATTTGTTCCTCCAGTGTCAGAGGAACCAATAGGAAATGCCAAAAAGAAGCGACCAATCACGGCCAAAGACTTGACGGTGGCAATTGAGATTCTGGAAGAGCCAGTCCTGGAGCATCTGGGTGAAAAAGGCAGCCAAAATCATAGGAGGAGGGAAAACAGTCCACACTTATCGGCCTCGGGCACAGTCACGCACTGCATGCATCGAGGTTTCCTCAAGGCTACAGTGATGGCAATCGCCAGTGGTAGTGCAACGACTGCGAACCCTATGATGGTTCGTGAGCAGTCGGTCATGCGCTAAAAGCCAAAGGAAGGAACGAATGCGGGGAGGGCCCTTCCATTGCCAGTTGGTCATCCAGACGTCATGGGCCAAGGCGTCCGCCTGACCCACGGTCATGGAGTACGCAGAAGCCACCGTGAATTGCCCTATGTCAGAGCAACCCTAGATAAGCGTATCGGGTCAAAAGGCAGGTCGAGGAGGAAAGGTACCTGCTATCAACCTGCAAGTTAGCGGGAGGAGATAGGCATGAATGACATCCCAATCCCACTGTCTGTTGGCGTCCACAAAATGGAGAACAGTCAAATTGCGGAAGGACTCTGGCACAGGGTTGATAGCTAGCGAGATAAGAGGGCCAAGGCCCAATATCCAATTGTTTAGCCAAAATCAAATGCGACAACCATCACCGACCATCCACTTGACGCCGTGGTGGACGATATGCCATGTGGAATTGATGCTCTGCCAGATCATCGACCCTCCGGCGGTAGGCAACTAGGAGGGGAGACGGTGGGCGTCCGCATTGTATTTGGCGGACAAGACACGGACCTAAAGGGAGTCCAAGTTGTTGATCATAGTCCATCCTAATTTAGCAAGAAACGCATCATTGGTGTCGCAAATCGTACGCAGACCTAGTCCCCTAAGATCTTTAAGCTTGCAAATAGCCTCCCAATTGACAAGATGAATCCGTTGTTGCCCCTCAGTCGAGCCCCAGACAAATTGTCGCATCAGTTTTTCAAGATCATCACAAAGCCGACGGGGCAACTGTGCCATCCGCATAGTATAGCTAGGCAGGGCCTCAATGACAGATTTTGCCAAAGTGATACGGCCCGCCAACGACAGAAGATGGGCCTTCCAACCAAATAAACGTTGTTGCACCTTGTCAATGATGTACTGATAAGTATGATAACTAACTCTTTCGTGAAGGAGGGGGACACCTAGATAGCGACCAAGATTTGAAGTCCGTCGAAAGCCAAGAGCTTGACTTAAGCAACAGGTAGTAGGCTGAGGGACATTTTTAGAGAAGAAGCAGTGGGACTTGTCATGTCTGATGCGCTGGTCGGATGCCGCGCAAAAATCCTCTAAGACCGTCCGAATGACTGATACTTGGTCAAGAGAGGCAGCAGTGAACAGAAGAAGGTCGTCAGTAAAGAACAGATGGGTAGGGGGAGGACCCTGTCGACTAAGTTTAACAGGCTGCCAGCGACCTTGGGACACTGCCTGCAAGATGGAGTGACCTAGACGTTCCAAACACAACACAAAAAGGTAAGGAAAAATAGGATCCCCCTGCCGGATGCCTCGGGAGGGCTTAAAGGCATCGTCGAGTTCTCCATTCCAATTGACTTAGGAGGAGACGCTGGTCACGCACTTCATGATAAGACTGATCAGAGAGGTAGGGAGCCCGATGTCAACGAGGGTATCTTGGATGAACGCCCAGGATAATTGATCATACGCCTTTTCCAAATCCACCTTCAAAGCCATCATCCATGTGCGTCCAGATTTGCGTTTCATGGAGTGGATGACTTCTTGGGCGATAATGATATTATTCGTAAATAGATGGCCCGGGACAAAACTACATTGAGTCGGAGCTACCAGGAGCTCGATATAAGGTTTGAGACGATTCACTAAGATCTTAGAAAGGGCCTTGTATAGCACAGAACACAGAGCTATGGGACGAAACTGGGAGATCGACCGAGGGGAGGGGATTTTAGGGATGGGGACCATGATTGTACAATTGAAGTTCGATTCCCAAATCTCATGGCTAAACAGCCGCTGAAAAAAATGAGTCAGAGAAGGGCCAACAGTAGTCCACTGAGATTGGTAAAAGAGGGCAGTGAAACCATCAAACTGGGTGCTTTGTTGGGTGCCATGTCGAAGAACGCTCGTTTAACTTCCTCGTCCTAGAGCGGACTACTCAAATCCTCGGAACCGTGCTACGGTAAGGGCGGGAAGTGGCCCTGTAAAGACCAGACTGGAAGGCTCGAAAGGTCTGCCTGAAAGAGCATCGCTAGGTATTGCTGAGCGAGGCCTTTAAGAACCAAAGGATCAGAGATAACATTACCATGCTTGTCTCATAAGGAAGAGATGCGCCCTTGGTGATGTCGATTCCTCGTTAGTGTATAGTAGTAGTGAGTATTCCGATCACCATGCAGGAGCCATTAACTTCTGGACCTTTGGTGCCAGTAGAGTTCTTCCTGCAGAAGAACCTGTTCCAGATCTATTCGTAGGTCCTGCTCTAGCTCGTGGAGCGAGGTTGAATTAAAAGCATCTAGGCATTTTTGGATGCCTTCCAGACAAGCCATGAGACACTTCTTGCGGTGAAAAATATTGCCGAAAGTGGTGGAGTTCCAAGTCTGTAACCCGGCCGAAAATCTTTCGAGAGCTCCACTAACATCCCTAGAAGGAGAAGGCCAGGTATCTGCAACCACTTGTTCAAAGTCATTGTGGGTGAGCTAGGTTGATTGGAAGCGAAAATTTCTAGCCGGCGGAGGGAGATTGGGGCGATGGTCAAGGGTAATAATGAGGATAAGCCTATGGTCAGACTTAAGGAAGGGTAAATGGCTGACCATAGTGTGGGGAAAGATGGAATGCCAATTACCTAACCAAACTTGCAACTATAGCTGGTATATCCACAACGAACTCAGTTCTCTTGATATGGTTATTACCGTTATCACATCTAGTTCGAAGTTTCACAATAAAATAGAGTCTGGGAGAGTCTGATAGTACGCAACTTTACCTTTATATAATAGAGAGGTTGTTTCCGGTAGGCCCACATGCAGATGTGACAATAAAAGAGTGATGCAAATTAAAGAGTAAATAAGTAAAACTAGCACACTAAATTATTATGTAAATAAAATTACAATAAATACATAAATAAATAAAAAATAAAATATAACCAAAGGATATACCTGATGGTGTCCAGATCGGCTAATACCTAATAAGCTGCAAAGTTCAACTCTTCTTGTCTCTAGTTAAGTTAGGGATCCTTGCTCAAAGATCCTGAAGGTATGACAATCCTACGGTTTTAGACGGCCTCGCGGGATCTTTCCCCATACACCTGTCCTGAAAAGTCAAGTTGTAGGCCCGAAAAGCCTTGTCTAAGACTTACAACTAGAAAAGGCAGAAAGGACATTAAGTTGGACTTCATATGCGATAACTGTGTAGCGAAAGCGTTAAAGTAAACATCTCCTAATAACTTATTCAACTGTTTTGGTGAACTTTAAAGAGTATCCTTTACTCTTATCCAATCACCCTAGACATAATCATAGATCCTACTAAAATTTTGGTATGACTGTAAATATTACCTTTCTTATAATCAAGCTTTTAGTTCCTATTGGACTTTTTAATAACCTTGCCTTAAAGAAAAGCGTTACACCATTTAATTTATAGTAGAATACATATTTCTTTCAATTTCATTGTTAATAGGCATTTATGTTCTCCTTGTCTCTTTTGAGGTTGCACCACAGAGTTTATGGCCTTCTTCTGTCAATATTTTGTAAATGAAATAGGAAGGACTTGTTCCCTTTATGTCACAAAATTTCTTTTTCAATGCCTTCCTATGCTCCCTTAACACTTGTAATAATTCGTCTTTTTGTTTATTGGACAACCAAGCGCAGTTGTCACCATTTACTTGAGTTCCCCTCTAAAAATGAATATTGGAAATGTAGTTGTTATTCTAAGTTTTGTGGTTCTCTATAAATCGCTTAACTTTTGATTGGGTTAATTTCATGTCATCTTCATGAATTTTTTTTGGATGAAAGGTCTTTATTTACCTCCAAATAAGCTACTTGCTTTTGTGGTCTTCATTTTGAAGTTAATTTTCTACCCTCTCCTTTTCGATAATTCCTAAAAAAGGAAGCAAATTTTTATTGCCTAATATAATAAGAGAACAAAAAGAGTTATCACCTAAGTTTGAATATTTTAATGCATTTAGCATTTTGAAGATTAAGTTTTCCTCTGCAACTTTACGGATCAATTTGCCTTCATGGAAATTTATTATAACCTTTTCTATAGCAAGGAAAAGTTTATATTTTCTTAAGTATTTTTCTTGATTTTGATGTTAAATTATCTTTTTTTTTACTTAGTTCTTGAGATTTTTAAGGCAATTGTGTAAATTAAACCTTGGGATGATATTATTCGAGAACTATAGGCCATTTTAAGAAAAATCATAAAGAAAATTATAATTCTTAGAGAAACACAATCTGGTTCGTGCCCATATGCCACCTTATGGTCTAGATGGATTAATTGTAGCAAGTGAAATTACCTGAGCCACAATTATATATGAGACTTTGTGCAATTCATGAGGAAATATGAAGATCTATGATTTAGTGACAAGGCTATTTAAGAGACCACATATTAATTTCAAGAAAGATAGTACGATTCACAATTTAGTGATATATTTAGGCCATAAAATGTGTGCTGGTCGTAAGAGAAATAGAAGGATCTATGATCCAACACCACAGGTAGGTTAAAGACCTTGTCTCTCTATAATATACAACAAAGGGATATGCAACCTAGGGCTTGGGTGTGTCTGAGCCTCTGTCCCTCTCTATAAAGATTTTCAAGATAACTTGATCATTACTTCTTAAATTGGTCATAGCTTTCTCACATAAACTTTCATTAAGATGATTCAAGTGCCAATTGAAATTAAGGAAAGAAATAGACAACTTTCATGTTTTAAGTGTTTTGAGTTTTAAAGAGATATATGGGTATGTATGCCAAACCGTGTTTCCTAATATGACAGATTATAAATAGACAAGGGAAGGGAAGCCTTAATTTTGAGAGTTCTTTCACATTCTTTCACTTAACACTTTGGATTAGCCACTAAGGTAGACAAATAAACCATAGAGGAACACGTAGTAGTTCTTTTTAAAGGAAAGAAAGATCAAAATCATCCCAACAACATAAAGGTCACACAAAAAATATTGAGATAAACTCCAAAAATCTCTCTATTTTTGATTTTCTTTTGTTTCTTTTTTGCATTTATTGATTTAAACATGATGAGTAGCTAATTATTTCATATGTATAGAAAGGTAGGAACTATAGTGCTTTTCTTTATATTGATTTAATTTATTTTGATTTATAAATGAGATATATTTTTATGAATTGCTTTTGATTGATCTTAAACTATAATTTAGTTATATCAGTGTCTAAATCTGATTATCATTCACTTATCGATAGCTCAAAAAAGGTTGCTTGTGAGTGAATCACAACATAGGTAATAGGGTTAAATGGGGTACTTAAGAGAGTCTAATAACTGGTGATTTAGTCATATATTTAGTATCATAATTAATTCTTTTTGCTTATTTATCAAAGTATTTTTATCGATTTTGTTACTTAAGTTGTTCATATTTTGTTTCTAGGTCTAATTCACTTACTTGGAGAGAAAAAAAGGAACAAACTCAAACAAGTTTAGAGTAATTTAGAGCTATTTTGATTGAGTTATGGAGTGCATGACAGTGGATATGGCCATGTTGGAGAGTTTTAAGGCATGTTGAGTGTTTCTTATGGATCACATCCATTTTGATATGAAACACAACTATATTGAGTTGTGAATAGGTCGTGTTGACAGTACAAGCTCGTACCTGTGCAAGTGTTAGCTCTAAGAAGCATTGCGCATTCATTTGAAGTACACGAAAAATTAACATACTGGTGTTGATGCCTTGTGTATATCCTGAAATCTGAATTTCAATTTTTAAAAGCCAAGATTAAGTGGCAAAAGAAAGAGTAAGCTAAGGAAACACAAGAAAAAGCCCTAAAATGGCAAGAAACACAATGAATAACCAAGGAAACCCTTTTAAAGTGAAATTTCATCAATCTAGTGTGAAATTTATGAAGATTAAAGGGAAATTTCATCAATCATGTTATACCTAATTTTTTGCTTTCTGTTTAGTTGTGATGTTATGTTAAATAAGATTAAGAATTAAACCTTTTTGGTATCTATATTAGATGAACCTCGGGATAGACCTTGTAGTGATTCTATAATAATTTAATTAATTCTTTTATTTGATTCAATTATGTAGTCTTTATTATTCTTTAATTAATAATGTCGATATCTTTGATTTATATGTGATTTCATGCAATTGAGATTGAGAAATCCTTTGTATTAGTAGATTTAACATAATTGAAAGGAGTTACATGCAAACCCAGAGATAGGTCAACATAATGTAAACATCTACTGGTCTTAAACTTCTTATCTTTAAGCCTTTGAAATTGCTCCTCATAGGCCCCAACATTAAAAATATAGCATCTCATATCGCACTAGTAAATGTGTAGCAGTATCTTGCATAAGTAGTGGGCAAGCTTCACTCGAGTCTCTAAATGACCCTTCACCTCTTTATCTTTTTTCTCAGTGCCTCCTTTTCCCTTCATTGTTGCATTGCCTTTGTTCTTCTTGTCATTATACCTAAAACAAAATAAATTGTGAGGAAATAATAAATATTCATACAAGAGGATTTCTCAATCTCAATCATATGAAATCAAACATTGAAATAATATTTGTAAATATTAATTCAATAACTAAAAAGCATAACTAAATTTTAATCAATCAAATTACATTAAATAAAAAAATCAAATCACAATATCCATCCCAACTTAGGATTTAGCATAACTAGGAACTAAACAAAGTTAGTTCATAAATATAGAAAACAAAACAAACAACAAAAGTTTAGAAGATTATATATATATATATATATATACACACACACCAACTTAGGGTTTAGCATAACTAGGAACTAAACAAACTTAGTTCATAAATATAGAAAACAAAACAAATAACAAAAGTTCAGAAGATTATATATATAAAGAATCCTTAATACATACATACATACATATATGTATATCTATATATATAGAAGGGAAAAGGAGGCATTCAGAAAAAAGATAAAGAGGTGAAGGGTCATTTAAAGACTCGAGTGAAGCTTGCCCACCACTTGCGCAAGATACTGCTTCACATCTACTAGTGCGATATGAGATTCTATATTTTAATGTCGGGGCCTATAAGGAGCAATTTCAAAGGCTTAAAGATAAGAAGTTTAAGACCAACAAATGTAGAGATTGGGAGGCACCAGAGCATATCGACTTAACCCAGTATGTTTATAATTTTATCAATGTTAAAGCACGGTCCAAGTTTTTCAAGATCATAAAGCCTATATATTAGGAATTTACACTAGAGGTGTGCTCTATTTGTTGTGGAAAAGGGTTGCTACCATTAGAACCGACCAAACGCGATCTAATTTTGGATGCTTAGGGAAATGATAAGGATGAGTTGCATGGATTTATCTATAATGATAGGGGTTTATGATGAGGAATTTTTGGAGGCACAAGAATATATGGCCCTACAGATAGACTTTCTTTATGGGATGGATGCTTGAAACTTATGTCATAACATCAACAAGGAGGAAAATTATGACCTTAGCAAATTCAAAAGCTTCTACCCTACGACATCCCGCACTTAGGTGCGTTTACAAGATTATAAGTCATACACTGAGTGGACGGGGTGACAACTTCGACATAGTAGGAAACTTGGAAGTATTTTATTTATAGAGCAAGAGTGAGAGGGTGTTGATACACTTAGAGTATGCCTTATCCTAGTGTTTTTTACATTAAAATGAGGAGTAAAAGATAGGGACGACATGTATTAGGCCTTACATCACATAATTGCTAAGGAAGATGGGAGTTTTTAGACAACTAACACTAGTCACCCTAAACTTGGACATAATGAAGAACATGCACATGATTATGAAGAGTCAATGATTAATGAGAGATGTTTATCAACTGGTAGGAGAACTAGATCAGTAGGCAGTTATAGGAGTAGACAAGGATTGCCCCAACATATCAAAGCAGCCATTGAGACATAACTCATCACTGTCATAGACGGGAGGAGAAAAACATCAGGAGGATTTTGATTTATCAGATAGTGCAAGATCCCCCAAGACGTTGGTACCACCTAGATTAGGACCATCTGAAGATTGCTCGAATGGAGAAGTATATGGAGTAAATCCTAGGAGTCTAATGCACCTTATAAGTGAACTAACAGGAGTTGATGGAGCGGATGGCGAGATTACAGGCTTATAATAGATGGATGGAGGAGGTTACGATGTAGATGACAAGTCATTTCGGAATTTTCGTACCATCTTCACCATCTAAAGCGATTGCATCATCTTCATCTTCGCAACCACAAAATGCTCAGAGACCCAATGATCCTTTACCAACTGACATACTAGACTCACTGAAGAATTGACAGTTACAGAGGCTTTCTGGGATGCTAAATTATGTTTTTTTTGGTTTCTTTTATTTTTCATCTTTATTATTTTTGTATTTTTCTTATTTTGTTTTTTTCATCTTATAATTAGCAAGGGCTTAACCTTGCTTAAATTTATTATTGCTATGCTATTTTATTTATTTTAATTTTCTTGTACCTTTTTATCCCCTTTTGTTTCTCTTTTGTGAGGATGAATATACATAATATCATATTTAATCTTCACTAAATTCAAAATTTGTAATTAATATAATTTAGGGAAGTACCAAAATATTCCTTTCTCTTTTTCGTGTTTTCATTGATATTATATTTTTCTATGCTTTTATTGTATACATTGAAGATAATGTATAATTTGAAGTATAAGGAAGGGGTTAATGCAAATTTAAAATTTTTTCAATTCTCTTAAGTTTATTATAATCTTTATTATTTATTCTTATTAACAATTATTCCAATTTAGTTAAAATCTGTTCGAAACACTTTAGGTTATTATTGATTATTGAATTAAATTAGTTTACAAAAGGATGAAAGTTAGAATGGACTTGTTTTTATAACCCATATTTTTAGTAATCATTGAGATAGTTAATTTGCATGAAAAGTGCATATTATTTATACATATGATGCACATATTCATTATAATGCTCTCTAACCTCTTAAGACTCTTAGCAATTCTCTTATACCTAAGCTTCCTTCTTTAACTCATATATGGTCTATTTGTATTTAAAATAACCTAAAATAATAATTACTTACAAAACAAAAATAATATTTATAATGAACAATAGTAATAACATTTGTTGGCCACTTTAACATATTAGTTGACTAATTTGGCTTATTGGTCAATAATACAAACATAATGGTGGACCAATGTGCTGTATTGATAAACTAATATATTAACCAATGTGCTATACTATTCGACTAATATATTGACCAATGTGGTTACAAACTCATGATGTAAATTTCTTTATTTAAAAAGGCATTTATCGACCACATATCTATATTGGTCAAACATTATAACTAAAAATGTAACATTGATTGACCACTAACCTAGATTAATCGACTCAAAACTTCCACAATTCTTTCAAAGGTAAAAACACACTCATTTGATGAAAACTTCATATAGAATTATTTTAAAAGTTTCCTAAAGCTTTTCTTAAGATTAGGATATTTTCTTAAAAAAATTAAATCAAATTTCCTCTTGAATTTAAAAGGATTTATGCATTATGCCTATATATGGAAATGATCATGCAATGGTTAAGTCCCTATTTCATTGACATTACCAAGATAATAATGATTTGCTAAATCTTGATATACTTGAATCTTCCTTGTTCTTAATTCTTCACTTGAATTTCCTTTAAGCACACCTAAATTGCACATGTTCTCCACTTTGTTCATTTTTTCATCCTTTGATTGCTCCATTATGAAATTGACTCATTTGCTCACTTATGCTTACGTTAAACTTTATCTTTCATATATTGCTTCATGTTATAGTAATATAATACTAATATCACCAAATGCAAATTCATTAGTAGCAATATTTATTATTAAAACTATGAGTTATGATCTCGCTTAGTTCAACAATTACCTTTCGCTATAAAGACAAAGAAAAATGGAAAAAGATATATAGTTAACATTTATTAACCATTAGAGATATTAATTTCTAAAATTGACGTTATAAATAATACAAGAGGGACTTATCTTTCTTAATGCCACTTTTCCATATTGATATTTCATGTCTTAGAAGCTAAAATTGAAAATAAACTACCGTAGTCCTTCAAATGGGGGGTTGTCTATTAGGTAGAGATGTGTCATTTGACTTAAAAATCCACTGCTTAGACTCCATTAAATAAGGAGGTTATTAGGATAAAGGAAATTGAGATAACATCAAGCTCATAATTAATAGTGTATAACCACTCACCAAGGGAAAGGCATCAATTATCACTTTCACCTCTCCTCCTGTAAAATCTGTGAAGATAATTTTCATGAGAATAGCAACTTAAAGGACCAGTATAAGCAAACCAAATATCTTATTCCCTAATTATAATCTTAAAAATAATTTAAATTAATTCTATTAAGGATAAAATAATATCATATGAGGTTTAGCCACCCAAATAATATCATTTATTTTTCCCAACATCATCAAATATTTTTTCATTATCAAAAGGGGGAGATTATATGACTAAGGTCCTAAAACATAGTTTGGATGATAAAAAAATATAGTTGTTAATAAATTTACTTTTGATGATATTGGTAGATATATAATAAAATTAAGCAATATTTTAATGAAAAAGAAAAGTGAGAAAATGAGTTAATTGAAAAAATAGAGTAATCAATGGATGGAGAAAATGAGCAAAGTGGACCATATACGTAACTTAAGAGATATTCAAGGAAATTTAAGTGAAGAACTAAGAACAAGGAGGAATTAACTATATCAAGATTTAATAATTCATTATAATCCTTTTTGTACTCTTGGCTTTATCATTTCAATGAATTAAGGGTTTAATCATTGGATGATCATTTTCATATTGGGAATAATGCTTAAATTGTTTTATAATCAAGAGGATCTTTATTTTGATCACTAAAGTGATCTTTAAACAAACTTTTGGGGAAATTTTGCAATGATAATGAATTAAGTTTTTTATCAAGAGGATGTGTTTTATATTAGAAAAGACGTAGCCTTGAAGTTGTTAACTTGATTTCTACATGGGTTTGGCTAGTCCAAGGTTTTGTATTGGCTAGATAGATAAAGGAGAAAAAGTCACATAACAAGTTCTTTCTATTAGGTTTAAGGATAGGCAAGTCAAACCCTTAGCCAATAGATATAGGCTAGCAAAATGTGGGTGTCCAATTACTCAAATGTTACTAAAAACTAGTCATTATAATGAATACTTTATATTCCTATTGACTTTGTTTTTGGTATAAATAGATTACAATTTAGTATGAAATCTTGGCATAAAGAGTTTTTAAGAGCCTTGTGATTATAAAGGGAGCATATGTCCATTACATAACATTTAATGAGCCTTTGTGCATTTATGTGATTAAGAGAGGGATGCTTTAAGTTGTATGGTTATACAATTCTTATAATTGAGGAAATTTCAAGGGTATACTTTATGAGAGTTACTCTTAACCTTGAAAAAGATTTGTAATAGGTTTCTCTTTACCCATGAAAAAGTAAGAAATTTATAAAGGTTCTCCTTCACCTGTATTAAAGAAGATGTTGTATGTAAGGTTCCTCTTCATTTACTGAACAAAAAAGATAATGAATTCTCAAGTGAAGCTTTGGGCACAGGCGTATGCCAAGAGTTGTTTAGTTGGATCACTATAAATTAGTTTGATCTTTGTTTTCATGCACTCTTTTACTATTATTATGCTTGTTAGAAACTTGTTTATATGAAATTTTAATATATATTCATTAGAATAGGAATTTCATTAAAAAATATGTTGAATTTATTATTGTGAGTATGTGATTATTCATGTTAGAGTTATGAAATGGTCTTCAATCCTTATCAGTTTCTTCATTATTTTCCCACTATGATTTATTAAGCCATAATTACCTAGAAGAAGTAAGAATTTGAGCAAGTCCTCGTTAATGAGGAGGATCTTTTACTATTCAAATTTGATTCAAAATATGTCAAATTTAGTATTGCAGGTATGTGGTTCTTTATGCTAGAGTTGTCAAACGGTCTTCAATCCTTTTAGGTTTCATCATTGATAAGCATCCTACTTTTTCCACCATAAATCATTAGGCTATAACTCACTAGAAGAAACAAGGATTTGAGTAATTCCTCATTAATGAGGAGGATCTTTTCCTCTTCAGTTTTGATTTTGAAGCCAATCTTTTGAAGATTTTGGAATCAAGACCATGGCATGTCAACAAAAAACTACTAGTTTTATTGAATGGAGATATGTTCCGTACCTAAAAACATTGAAAATGAAGCATGCCTATTTGGATCAACTTTCATGATGTTCCATTTGAATATTGGTCCATCACAGTGCTAAGTTACCTAGGCGAACCTCTATACTTTGATTAAGTTATAGTAGAGATGAGAAGAATTGAATATGCAAGGATCGGCATTGAAATGGTATTAGAACAAGAACTCCCTAACACATTCAAAATACTTAAGCTTAAAGAAGGAAATAATCTTTTAGAGGTTGAAGTTGCAATCTAGTACTAATGGAACCCTTCCTTAAGTTAGTAGAAAAATATCTAGAGACCAATATGAAAAACTTTCTTAAGAGGTGATTATGTAAAACCAATAGCGAAGGAAGCAAGGAGAGGGATTTGTAATGAATCTACTTCTAAAGCAAATGCTCCTAAATTAGGCAAGAATTATTAACTCTAATATCTCACTAATCCCCTCAACTACAAACGTAGTTCCCAATAAACATCCATAGAATTACCCCCTAATCAAGAAACTTTGAACTTCTACCAATTATCTCGTAAAAGGTCCCTATGGTTAAGGATAACACTTAGACCCCAATACCTTATGTTGGTACACTAAATTCACTAAATAACTCCAAAATTCTCTAATTAAACGACCATTAGTATCAAATGACAACCAAAACTTAAAGGATAAGGAAGGAATTATAGATGTACATAAAGATATTTCCTCAAACTTTAGAAGAAGAGATAAGAAGAAAAAAAATGCCAAAAGGGTCCTAAAGCTACAATTCCCTCACCTTTAAATTAGTCATTGTATGGAATGTAAGAGGATTGAACTAACCTCTTAAGCAATAGAATATGAGAGATTAGATCAGCAACAAAAAACTTGTATTTCTTAAAACAAAAATAAATGTTCAATTTTATAATAAGGGACTAAAGTGTTTTTAGTAAAATCAATGTTTTAAAAACTAGAGCAAAAATTAAATTCAAAAGAAAAGAGATTTAAAGTTTAAAGGTTCAATTGATATTAGACTGTCATAAAACTAGTATATAGTAAATAAAAATAAAAATATAAGAATTAGCAAAAATATAATATAAAATAAATTATTTTATTAAAATAAAAGTATATAAATTTCTATTAATGAATAATCATTAACAAAAATTCTAGTAATTCTAATTAAAATTCAATCTAACATAAAAAATAACAATAACAATAACAATTAAAATTATGTTTTTGAAAGAGTTTGTGCAACATCATCGTTAAAAATTTCAAATTCTCCAACACTATCTAAAGACTCAAAAACCATGCTTTCATCTAAAGTATTTACATCAACATTTTTCTCTATATTTAGATAAACTACAAATCAATAATGTATGAAGTTATGTTTTATTTTAATACCTTATACTTTTAATTTTTAAATGCATATAAAATAATATATGAATTAACCATAGTTGATGTTCTTAATTCATTCTTCAAGACAAATGCATTTTCTTCATAAATCACCTTTTTAAGTTCATTGTAATCAATTTCAATCGATGGTTTTTCTTTTTTTTATCCAAAAATCAATATCAATTTGATCATATATTCTCCTCTTACTCACACTTTGAATATATAATAGACAAAATATATAATTAATAATAAAAATTATAATATTGAAAAATAAAATTCAATCAGTAAGATACCTATTCTTTATCCTTAGATTATAAGTAACATAAATAAGATCATTGAGTCTATGGTGTAGTAAACAATTTTGTTTCTACAAATAAATATGTTAAAAAATACCCCAATTACATTCACAGTTTGTTGAAAATGTTGTTTGACTAAATAATCTAATAACAAGTTTTCTTAATGTCGGGGCACTTTTACCAAATAATTTCTACCGCTCATCTTTTTTAAATTAATAGTTATAAAATAATAAGTATATTATTGATAAATGATAAATTAAAAGTATGAAAACATACTGAGCGGCATTTTTACTCTTCATTAAAGAATATACCTTTGCATTCAATCACATCAAAAAGACCACCCATAATATCAACATCTATGCATACATCTCCACTATATAAGTGATAAGGATTAAGGAAGTTAGCCATTAAATGGATCCTTTGAGTAAGATGTGTGCCCCATCACCAATTAACAATATCTGTATAACGCTTGTATAATTTCTCCTTCCCTTAAAAAAGATTCATATATGTTTTGTGAACTCTATACGTACCACCATATATATACCCTAAAGATAGTTTCTTATCTGAGTTAATAATCCTGAATTACCTTAGAAGTGGAGTCACAATCTTCACAATAATCAAGCAAGCATCCTAAAACTTATTATCTTAAATAATATGACAAACGTCTTTTCCATTGAAATCCTTTGATTATGACTTGAAAAGTGTTTACTTTTTTACTAAATTTTGATGTTCTTGTTTAACATCATAAATAGTGTTCAAAGTGTTTGCCTTTGATCTATCCACCTATTTGCCATAATAGTGCATATTGTTTCCCAAAGGCATAAAACAAAAATTCGCTTATCTACCTTAAGCTTAGGCTTATATATATCCATTATCAATTAACATTTTTTTCCAAATCTTAAAGTAAGGGCAAACGAATCTCATAATGAGAAGGAGTGTTAAATCTTGACCCTATTGTTGTAATAACATTTATTGCTTCTTAAAAATATGGTGAATTTAAAGCATTTAAAGGAATACATTAATGATAGAACCATCTAGCTCAAGCTCTTTTACCTCTCAAAATAACATCCTTATTAATCAAAACACTTTCTAAATTAGGATAAGAACTAGGAGTGATTCTTGGAAGAAAATAAGAATCTATGTCAATAATAGCTTTTCCTTTTCTTTTATTTAATACTTGTGCTTCATCATCTCTAAAAGATTTATTATAAATCTCTTTATTTTCTTTTTTCTTTTCACTTGTTGTTGCAAATAATTTTCAATCCTCTCATTTACATCAAATGATTTTTTTTATAGGAAGCAATATTACCCTTAATACTAATAAGGCGTTCTTTCATTCCATAAATTCCTCCTCCTTTACATATTCTACTGCAAAACATAAAATTATTGTCGGACCCCGAACCCGAAGCCCGACTGGTCCGGGTAGTGAGCCCTGACTGATGGTCACTCCCGGGACCGCTGTGC
>JANIPN010000007.1:5954092-5970801 GCA_027478595.1 Erythroxylum anguifugum
TGTAGAATTAACAATCAAATTATGCTACAATATTTGGACTCTTTCTTTTTGTAATATTTCGGGTAACTCAAAATTTTTGGGCCGGGAGCAAGTTCGGGTTATTAAAATTCGGGTTCGGGCAGGGTAAGTCCGAGTTCGGGCCAAAAAATTCGGGTAACTGACATTTTGGGTTCGGGCCGGGTAAGTTCAATTTTCAGTTCGGGCTAAAAAATTCGGGTAAATTAAATTTCGGGTTCGGGCCGGGTAATATAAAAAAAATCGGGTAATTCGGGTTTTACCCGAATAGTCTAAATTTGGCCCGATTGGCCCGAATGCTCACCCCTAGCCTACGAGGTATTTTAGGAGGGTCCCAATTATAGAAAGACACCTTTAAGTCATTCACACCTAGACTAATCCCCGTTCGAGTCTAGTAGATCTCTTGCGGAAGGCAAAACTTTAACCCCAAGTTTTACTTTGAGTAAGTTCATCAACCTTTGAACAAGTTACTAACTAAAACTTTTAATCGTCCTTTCCAAAAGTTTGTAAAAGTTCCCATTCCTATCGTTTTATTTGGATTCCTCCACGACTGGATATTAAACGAGGCGTTAACGTTTTTAATGACATGGCTGCAGTTCAAAAGTGTTGGCACACGTGTCCAAAAAGAATATGACAGTGGTCTTGTACCCCTGACCGTTTCAGCGGTGGTCGGGTCTGCGACTGGGAGCTCTTAAAATTGGAGCTCAACCTTTTCTAAGTCCAAGGCTTTGGGACACAGAAGCTGCCAATCGGGACTGCAAAAAGTTATACCTAGACGCTCGAATATTCTCAAGGACCCATCCCTTCCGTCGGATCAAGTGAAAGAGCTGCAATTTATAAGAGAAAAAGATCATCTTTCCAATATTATGATATTTTATTTTGTCCCATAAATTTCAGTCATTTATTTATACAGATATCACGTTTATTTATGCTAATCCCACACAAGACTCACATAAATTAATAGTTGAAATTCATCGGACAAAATAAAATATCATAATATTAGACAAAAAATCTAGACTCATTTATAAGTCCTCAAACTTCCTCTCATCTTCTCACGCGGGTGGATGGATAGAGAATCTAGCTGAAATCTAGTATTCCTGTCCTTTCACATAATCCGAGTCAGGAGACCCACTTTCTCCCTAGGTTTTTTTCAGCTCGACTCAAGTTGGAGTTTGCTTCAAACAGCCCCACCTCTTATTTGATTTGAGTTGTCAAACAATACCATTCGACCGTTTGTTTCCCAATTCTCCTTTCTTTAATTCCACCTAAAGCCGTGTACAACTAATCTTTATAACCTTTCGCAGATCATTCAAATCGTGAACCTCGAGGACTTCTCAGTTTGTCAACGAGGAGGTACGTTAGACGAGAACATATATAGAGAAGCAAGATCTCTTTTGCCACATTACTCGACAATAGAAGCCTATTAGGGAATTTGAAATGATTCCATCAATACTAAGTTTGCTAAAACAGTCAAATCTATCAGAACAAACTAGTTGATCCAGGCAAAAGACAGGTTCATTAAAGAGAAATGCTCAGGAAACCAAGGGCCCCGCTCTCTTTCTCAAGTCTAAAATGTTTGCAGTCCGTGAAATAAATGAAAGGATGTCATACAGCTTTCAGTTGTGAGGGGCAGCCCTGCGCAACAGCTTTTCACAGCTCAGTTGTGAGGCACAGCCCCGCGCAACAACTTTTCATACTTTCCCCTGCATACCACCTAGGAACTCCACTCCCTGTTCCCCCATTTTCTGCACATCTTCTGGGGATAATATCTTGATACACCAAACATTATTGACAAATGACCTGCAATTGGGATAGAAACAATATACAAGAACAGATAATATCAATGCGAGACATGCTAAAAGTAAAATTTGAATGCTTTCTGTTTGCGTTACTTACTCCCATGGGTCATCACCAAGGAGAAGTATATCATTCTCCCTGTCAACGAATACAAGCTGCCAGCCTGATCTATGAGGGTTTTCCAATCTTCCCTCAATTCCAAACATCTGAACCAGTTCCTCTCGCAGTTCATGATAACTGCTGAAGCGGGAGATGTCTAACGAGCGTCCAATCGTCGAACCCGATTTGTAAACCTGCAAAAAGAATTATGTAGCAATACTGAGCTGAGACCCATTGTAAAAGGAACACTTAAAACTTGTTGTGGCTTGTACCTTGATGAAGGTTTGACTGCGAGTTGGTGAGCCCCGTTGCCCTGTGCTAGCTAAGAGCTCATTAGAGTCTTGGACACAATCATACATAGAACTCTGAAGCCTGGAATTTTCCACTGCCATAGAGGGCGTATCAGGTTTAATTGAAGAAGAGCCACATCTAGGCATTGTGACAGGTAGTAGAAGTCCAGCTGAATCAATATTCATCCCAAAAATTGTATGATTCTGAACATCAGAATCACAGTTTTCATGTTCCACTACAGCATCTTTCTCATTGTATAATCTAGGGAATGACACTGTATTGGCAAGTGCATTAACTTGTGAATTTGTATGCTTGGGAGCCCATGACTGTTGAGATAACCGCTCACTTACCATGAACTGACCTCCGTTTGAATAATCCAAAGGATTTTCACTAGCTCCAGGACACAGAGAACTAGGCATCTTCTGTATTGTACTGGATAGAGAAATATCGGCATTTGAGTTCGTATACTCGATTTTTGAGTAGGATGGAGAAGGAACATTTGATTGCTGTCTTTGGAGCTGCTCAGTCTGATACAGAAGGGAATCATGGTAATTTCGTTGCCTTTGTTGTCCTTGGCTGTCCAGCAGAGTGTTAAACTGTTGCTGCGAGAGATGCTGGGGCAAGCTTTCAATGGAAATTTGGCCCTGTGCCTGCAACATGTTATGGTGCATATTTCGTTGTATTGCTTGCTGTTGATACTGAAGATGCATCGGTGGACTATGGCTGCTTGACTGCTCATGAGACACAAAGGGCTGTTGATACTGCACATGCTGCTGTCTCTGAAGATCACCATTTCCCAGGTTCTGCAAACTGGCTACCAGCATTGCCTGGTATTGCTGATTATGGTTATTACCCAAAATTGCTGGATCCAGCTTCTGTTGCATCCATGAAAATGTGTTTGCAGCTTGAAAATTCAGACTTTGTAGACCCTGTTCTCCACTTCCACCACTTAGCCAAATCAAGCCATTAGCTGCATCACCTGTGTTATCTGCAAAGGGACAATAAGTTGAGGGAAAAACAAACTAGAATACTAGAAATAGAACTGGTAAACCTCGTGTTGGAAATAATTCCAAGTTTTAATTGTTTTATTGGGACATATAGTGTTATGAGTTTCCAGAAAGTTTTAATCTATTACAATTTGATATGTAGTTTTCTTAGGGTATAGGCCTGAAATACTACAAAGATGTCACTAACTACATTGTTGTAACATAGTTATTGATTGATTTTGGTTATTAACATGGACTTGAATTTCTTACCTCCTAGTATCGTTCTCCAAAGCTTCTAAATCTTTTCTTCTTTCTTTCCCCTTACCCTAAATTCTTGTTGTTTGAGACTATCCTACATCTGGAAGGTAGTGAATGAATTGACAAAGTCAAAATGATGGTTGACTGTAGCCGTATCAAGGGCCAAGATGTCGTAGAAGAATCAAGATACAGGAAAAGGAAAGAAATGTTAATTGTAAGTTCCATTATGCCTTGATTTTTCTTCCCCAAAGAAAACTAGTAATTGCACCTTCAAAGGAAATTTTGTGATATCCAACAGCAAGTGAATTGCTATTGGTACAAGACAGGACTTTGAGTAAGAAGAGGAAAGGAAACATGCAATTGCCAAAACTATTTCGAACTATATTTCAAAATTAAAATTATTTTCACTCCAAATTATATAATTAGTTGGAAAGAATGTTAAAAATGAAAAAGTTAAACAAAAAGATTTATTTAATTAGAATACAATATCATTCTATGTCATAGTTTCGAGGGTAGAATCAAACAACACAGTTGATAAACCTACTCACATAAAACTACAAAAACGAGAACATTGAAGTTTCTCCAAAAATCCTTCTTGTTTAGTTGAAGCTATCAAAATTAAATTACTTAAAATAGGCAGTCTTTAGATCTATTAATATTTATATCACACATCACAATGTAAGACAAGTTTGAAAGATTGATGACTAGATCTTGCATAAATTCATGCAAAAGAATTCTTTCTAAGTGTGCCATCAAAATATAATATAGCATGGGAAACAGTGTAATTTCTCTCTGAAGAAAAACACTTGATATCCATCTACTTTTTAGTGTTTTATAGTTTTCATCCCTCGCTTATTATAAGCTACTTCCAAATGATTTTATTCTAATTGTGTAGTTCAAATTAAGGAAGAAAGTATTCAAGAAACTTATTATTTGGAGATTTCGAGTTTGATTCATACTCCCCTCTTGTTTATAATTAATTAATGTACTAAATTTAAACAAAAATTTACAGAATTTAAACAAAAATGTAGGTCAGCTCAGTCAGCCAGTTAATGTCATTTGTACTTCTAGGATTGAAGTCTGAACCCCACCTATAGCAATCTCTTTTGCATGCAAGAAAATTGGCTAAACTGAACCTAGTCCTTCCCTGCTATGGTTGAACCATCATGTTCAACAAGGCATATATGGCCAGTTTCTTGATGTATCACAAAATGTTGACCTAGAAGGACATCTATCAACATGGAAAATGTTATGTACATCCTTAGATCTGCATCCCTATTATAATGTCACGTGTGCTCCATTTTCTTCCAAGTTATAACATCCTTAAACCTTTGTATAACTGGTTGAACATCAGTTTTAGGCAAGATAATGTATCCAACCAGTTAGCCTGAGGGAAAGACATGAAATAGATTTATGAAAGATCAAGGCATAAATACCAAGTAAGGATGAAGATCCAGGATGCCAAGGTCGCTTCAATCTTAGAGGGAAAAGAGAGGGATACATTGGAAAAGTTGTTAGTGGCTCGATTTCCCATAATGATACCCTTGGCTGCCTCTCGCCTGCAGTTGACTCATCCCAACCAACCTATAGAAGAAGATAAACCAAATAAGTGCTAAAGGAAAATAATAAAGCATAAACATACAAGGCATACTCACGACTGGACTTGCAAGTTGTGAGTAGACACATTATACCACTGGCAACAGTGTTTAAGAGCTACAGCCTCAATCTTCCTCATAGAAAGGTGAAATATAACAGTGACACTAAAAGACACGTCATACGACATATATACACATAAGAGAGTTGGAGTCACCAAAAAACTTCTGGTTGTGATTTTATTGTTCTAGCACAATATTGGAGGAAAATAACTTCATGCATGTAAAATTAATCTAGATTAGCATTCCCAACATAATTATTGAACATTCAAACTATGTTGGAAACCTTGAAGTTCAATCTAAAGTTGTATCCATCAAACAGGCATGAAAGAAAATTATGAATAGGGAAGATCAACTACTTTCAAGCAGCTGCGGAAAGTTAGCATGGAATGAAGAACTATTTTGTAAGACAATAAATAAACAATTAATGAACATAACATCGTATACAGAAGATTATAAGCTGCACCTAAAAGAACAACGACCTAACCTAATCCCAAGACTTCACAAAAAAGAATTCAATAAGATAAAAAAAATATGTATACTAGATGGTTGATATACATTTCCCATGAAATTAATTGGCAAAAGAGTAGGTGAAAATGAATGAACAAGTTCAACTATATCCTTTCCTTCTTGAAAAATAGAAATATTTGTACATATGCAGCACAAGGTAAACACCTTGGAACACATCAGAGGAATTTCTGGCTATTGGTAAAAATGGAGATAATAATTCAGTACTAATGGACATGACAATATGAAAGGTATGGATGCAGCCTGAAATGGGAATTCGGCCAACGCACAGGATCCAAATCATTTATGCCAGTTATTGTACCCATATGAACTTGTTCGTTCATTTTCTCCTACTCTTTTGCCAATTAATTTCATAAGAAATGTATATCAACCATCTAGTATAATATTTGTACATATGCAGCACAAGGTATACACCTTGGAACACATCAGAGGAATTTCTGGCTATTGGTAAAAATGGAGATAGTAATTCAGTATGCTAATGGTACATGACAATCTGAAAGGTGTGGATGCAGCCTGATCACCTTGACAGATCTCCAATGGGAATTCGGCCAACGCTCAGAATCCAAATCATTTATGCCAGTTATTGTACCCATATACCTGTTGAATACAAGCTCATCAAACTGCAGATGTTCATATGACATAAAGACGCAACAATATAAACAGTAGCATTTGTCGACAAAATGGTCATGGATGCCTGGGCATTTAAGGCACCATTTGTGTGATGCTATTGTAATCAATACAAATTTACCACCCAAACAACAAACAATACAATGTAAAATTAACCAGAATGTATACAGCTGGAGAATATACACAGATAGAAGCTATTTTACCTATGAATTAACCTGCACTGAAAAATTATGAACCTCGTGTAAATTTCATTTAACTCTGTCAATTGAAAGAAAATGGTTTCTGCATATAATACATTCAGCTCCAAACATTTTACTTTAACCATGCAAAATCAGAATGAATTAAGACATCAGGGTCATATGTTAGACACACACACACACACACACACACACACACACATATATATAATGGGCATACTGAAGAATTAGTCAAATGTTTTCCATAAATTAGATTCAAAGATATGGGAGATATTATCATCATTTTCTACTAGCAACAATTATAATACCTACGCACACTCGATTCTTCAGTCTCAAAAAGCATCCGGAAGCGCATCCCAATCGATACACGCGTATGAAATACTGCTTTAACATATTTTGAGAGGGGTATAACAAACTCCGATGGACTAGCCCTGACAAGAATACACATGTTAAACATGGAGAGTAGATCAATCAAACACAACGATAAAGAAACCTGCAAGCACCTTTTGCACCTTGGGTTATAAAAGACAGTGAAGCAGCTATTAGTTGCTGCAGCATGGGCTGCAGCAGCAAGCAATCCAATGTGCATGCTATCACTGGATAGCACAGATGATGGCATCACAGTTTGCGGTCGAATGGCTCGACGAATCCCTAGGAGGAGTTGATTTTTCTCATTCCTATTTTAAATATTAAAATGGTAAGTTGCATCAAGCCATACATTGAGTTAAATTACTAAGATGCTCATGTACCAGATAAAAAGGACAGAATCTCCAGCTACAAGCCTTTTGGCACTGACAAATACACTCCAACCCGTTGTGAGTAGATGGCGCTTAGGTTGGCCTGCAATTAAGGAGGAATAGACATATCCCAATCTTGTATCAAAAATCAGTTATCCGAATTTAGAAGGCCATTCGGAAGTAATTATTACATGACCTCATTACCACTGATTAGAATGCGAATAAACCATTTCAGATTACTACCTGGCATAACTTCCACTCTGCAACAGAAAATTATACAAAAGGATGCAGCAATTCTAAATTTACTATTGACGGGGAGAGATGATCAACAGCCAAACACCAAAAACACATTCTGATATCTGAACTTCTCAATTTATGAGTCATACAAGAGGGAACATTAAAGTTAAATTCCCACAAAATTCTATAAGCAATGCGGCCAAAATGGTTTTAACCTTAGACATTGAGCATCCAAAATATGGACAAGACAGCCATAACTCAGAGTTCAACATAATCTTTAATGTTTTTACAACCTCCATCCCACCTTTTATGATTATCGAATAAAATAAAACCAACTATTTTCACACAGCAATAGGAGCCTTTAGCAAAAACCAAAATAATGATCAAATTGATCTTAAGTAAGAAATAGATCCTACAATCTGCACCCTAAATATATGTACAGCTTGATGGTTCTCAACTTTGTTTTGTAGAAATATAGGACATCATTTGATGTCCTAAGTAGGTCAGTATAGTAAGCAGCCATTTTAACTAGCCAAACTCTCTCTTTTCCATCAGATAAAACAAAATTTTCAAGAAAGCTACTTAAACATACATAAATTAAACTCTCATATGAATCCTTCCAACAGAAAAAACAAAAATTTCAAGAAAGCTACTTAAACATTCATAAATTAAACTCTCTCATATGAATCCTTCTCCCTCTTCTCCTCTATATTCTCTCTGCTTAACTTCCTGAAACCCTCACAGGTAGTGTAGCAAACGTTGGACCCTCTACAATAAATACAACAAGACTGTAATGGATGCTACTTGAACATAAATTCATGATTGTTTTTGTTTCATTTCAATGATCATTTTATCTTTATCTCTTCCAAGATATTTTATATTCTCAGACATGCAACCTTCTCCCTCTTGTCATCTCTCTTCTTGCTGCCTATCTTCCTCAAAAACTCATAATGATGTAGCAAAACATTGGATCCATGACATTTCATCCTTAACACCTAAACAATAAAGAAATAAGCACCATAAATATGGAAATATCTTTTAGAAAGAAAATTTTCACAAGAACTGGAAAGTTACATATTAGGGAGATTAATAGCATTAGCCAAACTTGCAGAAACTCAAAAACATGGGGATCTCTGTTGCAAGAGACCATAAAGGCAGCTCATAAAGTTCCAAACCAATTTAGTGTAAATCTAGCCCATGTTTAAAAGATTACACTAGGCACATTATTATTCTCTAACAGTGCTCTTCAGTTGAAATAAGAAAATCATGAACAGCTGATAAAGCACAAGTCTAGTCTCAGGAATGAAAGTCCGCCTACATGAGACATTCAAGGGATGTAAATAATCATAACCTGTAATATGCACACAGATGCAAGTACTAAAAACCATATAAAACCAATGCATGGACCAACATAAAGCTTATTTGTATATGACTAGTTATTAACACATCGATTGGACATAATAATGCCTACTCATAAATTGTTTTTGTTTACTTGCACACTCGGTGTAAAGAAACAAACCAAAATGTAGTTAAATGCAAGTTACCAGCAAAATTGCATTACTAATCACCATACCATGAAAACAGATAGACCAACTACTCTACAACACATCATGGGAGATGGCTTTGCAATCTTTATCGGACTAAAAATACAATAGATTTAGAGGTAGGTGTTTTCTTCACCCGTGGATGTTGCTGGCAGGAAGAATTAATCAATGATAATCAAGTTCTTGTCCGGAGCACATAAGAGTTCTTAGACCCAGTTTATCAGAAGGTTCAGTTAAGAAACACATATGATCCAAACAAATGACCAAAAGAGCCACTTCAAATTGGGAGTTGAAATGAAAGAATTATGTGCTATCAAAATACTTGATACATATAAACAAAAATAATTGGCCAACTGCCATATTCACAGGAATAGAGGAGAAAAATGATAAGATTGGAGATGGACGCATAAAATAAGGTTATTGACACTTGTAACCAACTATACAGCATTCCAACAGCATAGAAACTCAAATCTTAATGATATTTTTCATGCAGTCAAGGAAAGTTATGGTGTATACCTCGAAAAATATGCCTAAACTTCCATTCAACATCGTGGAGATCCCTGGCAATAAGTTCCTGGGCTGGTGGTTGTAGTGTAAAATCCTGCCAAATGAAGAAATAGTGAGAGAAGTGAAAATGATACTTACCAACATTATCAACTAAATATCTCAAGGAACAGATAACCAAGAAAATGACTACCAGTGGGGGAAAGACTTTCTCAGCAGCACGACGAGGGACAGAGAAGCCTCCATGAGTACTGGTATCACTAGCTGTCAGTGTCTTACAAAAGTAATTTGTAGGCTGCTTGCTTGGAATTCCCAGCTCCATGGGAATGATGGTATCTTTCTGCTCTTCCTGTAAGTGCAATAAACCAAATTAGAATAAGGTAAGCACAAATGATAAACGTTATTAGATAATAACATTACACCACCGGTGTCAAAGGCTGTAAAGTCATTTGGGCATACACTTCATCTGTTTCGACATCTGCCTGAAACTCCAAATAGGGGTTAATACTTACACGATCACAACCAATCTAATAGAAACAAGATATAAGTGCACATAGTGTGGATTGTCAGACAACAAAAATTTATCCTGCAAGAACGAGATGTGACTTGTAACTTTAAAATAAACAAATAAAAGTAAACCCCACATGCATGGTGACATTATGGAGTTGGCATATCAACTGGGGAGGCAAGCTTGGGTAATTGGGTATGTGACCATCAATTTCTTTGTTAGTGGTAGCAGCAACCTATGCAGAAAAAAGGCCATTATTTCTTCAAATTCGGGAGAACATTTTCAGAAGTAACCATTGAGAAGAATTTGTGATCACGAAAAGAAAACCTGCTCACTGTGACCCTGTGGGAAGTAGACCACTGGGCTTCCAACAGTTGGTAGGGACACCAGTGGACCAGCGCAGGCATGCCACAGCTCTGAGTTCAAGCATTTGTTTTCTCCTACTCATAACAAATGACAAGGAAAAGGAAACCAATAGGTTCAATTCCAAATTAAACATGCGAGGAACAAGCTGAATAAGCTTTAGATCACCAAAAATCAAATTAAAAGCGGAAACTGAGAAACAAAAGTAACTATAAAACATACCTTCAGGACCCTGCTGACCCATCCCCGGTGATGATGTTGAGTGCTTCATCTCCCACCTCTTTTTAATTGAATTCAACCTTTTAATATTATAGAAAACTTGCATACAACTTCAACACTTACTCTCGGGAATATTAGATACCCCTAAATCAATAGTCTTCCAAGTTTAGAAAACTAGACAGAAATTCTGCTACCAAAATCCTCCACTGCCAAACATATTACAGAAAAAAGAAAACAAAGAAGCACAACTTCAAGTCACTCAATGCACATGTCTGCTTACGCTGAAGAAAAAAGTAAAGAAAAGCAAAACTCATACTAAACCCAAGTTCATAGACATGTTAGAAAGAAAAGCAAAAGAAAGAGAGTGAGAAATCGCCATGAAATACAGCTATTAAAATGTCTGAAGAACAAAACAGGTAGAGATGAGAGATTTCTCTCACTAAACGAACTTTACTAGAGAGAGTTCTAGGAAAAGCAGACCAAGCTGGACCTGGAAGCAGTGGCAGCAGTACCCACAAGCCAGTGAGAGTGTATGAGAGAGAGACAGAGAGAGAGAGAGGAGTATGGCAAGAATTGAATCTCCACCGCAAACAGATCCGTACAGGATGATCTGGTCCGTCCATCTTTTGACTGATATGACAACAAGCATGTGCCACCATCCTTCACTTGTCCTTATCAGAGTACGGATTTCTCTTTTTATATTATTACGGTTAGAAGATACGTATATTATTTATTTAATTTTTAAAGAAGTTTTTCGTATTTTATTAAATTGATATAATTTTATTAGTTTATATTTTAAAATTTTAATAAACTATATCATTTATTTAAAAATATGAGTTAAAATATATAATTGTCTAAAAATCATAAAGAGGTGTATATCTTTGTTCTAATTATAATACTAAACATGTCACAAAATATTTAAAAATTATTTTTCTAACTAAAATTAAGAATAAATATAAATCTAATGTAACATATGAAAGGATATAATTAAACTTATAATTTAGTAGTAAATTATATTTTTTATATATTATGAAAAATAAATTAAGTACAAATTATTTAAGTAAGAGTTACTCTATCATAAATAATATTTTGAATAATATAATGATTACTATAAAAAGAGAAGTGCATTATATAGTTTTAACATGAATTACATAATCAATTTACCAAAATGGCATCTTTGATTTAAAAAAAAGCCATATATGCTTTTGCATTTATACAGGTTATATCAACTTTAATCATTCCATCTTTATTAGTAATTATTATACAAATTAGACATATAAACCAAATTAAAATATATCTAATCAAGTGAACAACCATGTCAAGATCTTTAATATTACTTATGTGAAGCATAAGCATAATATCCCTTTAATGTAAAATATAAAATAATATAAGATGAGAGAAATCTAAATAATGTGTCCAAAAATTTAGATAGTACATGCTAAAACTATCCAAAAATTTAGTGATGTTATCATTAATTGCAATAAAGATTAGTGTGTCACTAGGATGGCATCAAATGCTTGTGAAATGTCACTAGAATGGTGTTAAATGCTTATCAATGTGATGATCATGTGTGGTAATGCACCTATCAAACTTAATCTCTATATTAACAAAACTTAGAGCTAATTATTTAACCTCTCCTAATCAAATATTTGACCAAGTCCTTTATTTGAGATATGTACCTCTTCAGTCCTCATCATATTAAGGCAGAAAACCTTCCATAAAAAACAATAAAAACGTCCTTCTATTATATTTACTTTGTTATGGCAATAAAGTTGGCATCTGAACTAACAAGCGGAAAATAATCAACCTATATTGCGAAAAATACCATACCAATAGCTCAAACATAAGCAATAGCCATCTACACTCCTAGTCAACAATAAACCCAAACAATGACGCCTCCATTGCAAAGACAGATTTCATTTATGTTTTTATAAATTCGAAGTTAAATATTTTAAAATATTTCCAATCACACTGTTATTCCAAAAAAAGTTTAGAATATCTCAACATTCAAAAATCCTATCATCAAACAGTTATTCCCAATTATATACAATAATAAAATTGAAGATAAATAGGAAATACGATCTGAATGGATGATGGGAGGCAGCGACGTCGGGAAACTTTTGATTTGAGAAGTACGTCGAGTCAGCTTCTTCTTCGCTTCTCTCTTCCTTCTTCTCTTTCTCAATCTCCCAATGAATTCTCTATAGGGTTTCTCAAAAGTGGTTGATGCAAAAGCTCTCTCTGCCTCTTTATCATCATCATCATCATACCCTGAAGTCCCGCATTGAAGCGGGGTCTGGGGGGCTGATAGTACGCAGCCTTTCCCCTATCTTGTAGAGAGGTTATTTCCAGTAGGCTCACATGCATATTTGACATGATAATAGAGATGTAGGCTACAGAAATAAATACGTATAGAGTGGTAGTACAATCAAATATATACCTGATGGTGACCATAATCTGCTATTACCTTTTACCTTGCCAAGACCAGCTTTTCATTGCTATCTGCACTATGCGTCTTCCCTGATCAATGGCCTGAGAGTGCGGCAATCCTACTGTTTTTATTCGGCCAGCGGGGGCATCTCCCCATACACCTAAAAAAAAAAGATGAGGCTCGAGGGCTCTATGATAAGTCGTTTACCCTTATCCTATCACGCCAGATTGTCCTAATCCTAGCCATTGAAGCAGTGAGGGCTAACTCTGACATATCCCTCTTGATCACCTCTCACCAAGTCTTGTAAGGCCTCCCTCTCCTCCTCTTATGGTCACTAAGGTTTATTCTCTCGCCGCGTCGAACCGGAGCATCACTGGGCATCCTACTCACATGCATAAACCACCTAAGCCTCTTCTCTCTCAACTTGTCATCTATACTAGCCACCTGTAACTGGACCCTCACTACCTGATTCCGCACCCTATCTCTTTTGGTAATATCACATATCTACCTAAGCATTCGCATTTCTGCTACCAGCAACTGTTGCATATGTATACGCTTTGTAGGCCAACACTCTGCACCATATAACATGGTTGGCCGAATCACCATTCCATAGAACTTCCCTTTGAGTCTGACAGGGACCTTTTTATCATATAGAACACCTGACGTACTTCGCTATTTGACCCACCCAGATTTAATACGATGTACTATATCGTTATCTATATTACCATCGCTCTGAATGATAGACCGTAAGTATTTGAAACTCAATTTTTGGGGGACGATATCAGTACTAATTGCAACCTCTGCCTCATGTACCACTTGGCTACCTGAAAAGGTGCATTCTAAATATTCCATCTTAGACTTGCTCATTCAAAAACCGTTCGACTCCAGCACTTCTCTCCAACGTTCTAACTTGGCATTAAGCTCCTCCTTTGTCTCATCCACCAAGACAATATCGTCCGCAAATAACATACACCACGGTACCTCTCCTTGAATATGCTTAGTAAGTTGATCCAGCACTAATGTCAACAAAAAAGGGCTTAAAGTCGAGCCTTGGTGTAGTCCAACACCAATAGCGAACGCTTCTGTGTCACCTCCGATCGTTCATACACTAGTCAATGCCCCTGCATACATATCTTTTATCACTTTAATATAAGTGCTAGGAATGTCCTTTGCCTCCAAACATCTCCATAAAAGTTCTCTAGGGACCCTGTCATATGCTTTCTCTAAATCTACGAAAACTATGTGCAAATCTCGTTTCCTTTCCCTGTAGCATTCCATCAATCTCCTAAGTAGATGTATTGCCTCTGTCGTGGACCTACTCGGCATAAATTCGGATTGGTTGTCTGATACCGAAACAACTCTCCAAATTCTCCTTTCAATTACCTTCTCCCACATCTTCACGGTATGACTTAATAATTTGATGCCTCGATAATTGTAACATTGTTGTATGTCTCCTTTGGCCTTGTACAAGGGGACTAACCTACTCAACCTCCGTTCATCCGGCATCTTGGTTGACTCGAGGATCACATTAAAGAGCTGTGCTAACCATGCAATACCAATGGCTCCTAGTCGCTTCCATACCTCTATAGGGATCTCATCTGGCCCTTCTGCCCGTCTGTTCCCCATCCCCCTGAGAACCTTTGTAATTTCTCCCCTTGTGATCCTCTCCCTTGGGTTCCCGTTTAGAAATTGTCCCGACACAAGGGGTTCCCCTAGCTCTATATTGACCACTATGTCTTCTTTATAGAGGCCATAAAAGTATCTCTACCACCGCTGTCTAATGGCTTCGGCCTCTGTGAGGATCTGACCTGCTTCGTCTCGGATACAACAAATTTGATTTAAATCTCTCGTCTCACGTGCCCTATCTCGTGCTAACTTAAAAATTCATTGTGCTCCTTTAACCGTATCCAACGCCCTGTACATATCTTTGTAAGCTTCTCCTCTAGCCACTGCGATAGTCTTCTTCGCTTTTTATTTTGCCAGTCTATACCGAACTCTGTTTGTTACACGCTCCACCTCGGTAGCACTTTCCAACAAATCTTTAAAAACTTGCTTCTTCATCTTTACCGTCTCTTGGACCTCGTTTGACCACCACCAAAATTCCATCCGTCCTCTTCTCTGACTTTTAGAAACCCCTAGGAGTTTTGTGACAGTCTCTCTTACCACGGGGGCTACTCCTTGCCACATCTGATTTGCATCACCACTCACTGCCCATGGTGTATTATTCCTAACTTGAGTCCTAAAAAGTGCCACCCTATCCCCATGTAGTCTCCACCATCTGATTCTGCGAAATCGCTCGATAAATCGTTGTGCCCTCCATCCCTTAATTTGTAGATCTAAAACTAACAAATTATGTTGGGTTGATAGGCATGCGGCCGGAAGTACCTTGCAATCCTTGCACCACGATCTAGCTCTTGTCCTGATAAGTATATAATCGATTTGCGTCTTAGTCGTACTACTCTTGAACATCACCAGATGTGCTTCGTTTTTCTTAAACAAGGAATTTACTATGACTAACTCATACGCACTGGCCATGTCCAAAAAATCAACCCCACTATCATTCCTAGAGTCGTATCCAAAGCCACCATGAGTCCCTGTATAACCATCTGCATCTGCCCCTATATGTCCGTTGAAATCCCCACCTACGATGATCTGCTCAGTGGAAGAGATGTGTTGAAGCATTCCATCCAGCGCCTCCCAGAACGTATGTTTTTGTTGATCGTCTATGCCAGCTTGAGGTGCATACGCACATACTACGTTGAGAACCATACTGCTTAGGACAATTTTTGCCACCATAATCCTGTCATTAATCCTTGTGATCTCCATTACCTTGTTCATTAGTCCTTTGTCCACTAATATACCTACCCCATTCTGCTTCCACGGACTACCTAAGTACCATAGTTTGAATCCCCCTATCTCCTTTGCTTTGGCTCCAGCCCACTGAGTCTCCTAAATGCATGCTATTTGTATCTTATACTTGGCTAAAATTTCTACCAATTCCAAAGACTTTCCCGTGAGGGTTCCCATGTTCCAAGAGCCTATTCTAATTAAATCGTCAACATCGTTATTTTTGCAAGTTGCGCAGCTGAATCCATTGGATCGGACCGAAGGCATCCTCCTTAACCTGCACCGTTGACGCTTATCGCAAGGAAAATCTAAATAAATCCTCGAAAGCTGAAACAAACCGACCCCCCACAGAAGTTATACTGTAGGAAGAAGAATATAATAATTATAAAAGTAGAGTTTTTTTACTAATAATAATAAAAAAATAAATAATAATATAATAATAAAATAAATAAAAAAATAACGGACAAAAAAGAAAAAGGAAGGGAAGAGAAAGAAATAAATAAATATCGTTTGTGTTCTGAATAGTCCTAAGATTCTTTCGGGGTTCGAAAAGTTTGAAAAATCCCTCGAAACTTGATGTTTTTGAGTGTCTACACATCTGCCCGATGCAGGCCACCACCATGGCCAAAACTTGACATTTTTAGTGTTTGTGTGTCTACCCAATGTAGACCATGATCGTGGGCCTAGACTCCTATCATGATCATGGCATGTGGGCCACGATCGTGGCCCAACTCTGGTGCTCCTGTCATGATCGTGGCCTATTGTGCCATGATCATGGGCCGTTTTTCAGCCTGAATGTCTTCAAAACTTCGTTGTTCCTTTGATATTGACCTTAAAACACTAACAAACATATCAAGGTACCTCAAAAA
>JANIPN010000007.1:5970811-5986861 GCA_027478595.1 Erythroxylum anguifugum
TTCTAACCTAAACATATACTAAACGATTGAATTAACAATTAAATACATATCAAACTAGGCCCTAAAACATGATGTAATTTACACTTATCATGTGGGTAAGAGTAGAGTAAGTAATACAGTCAAAAAAGATGTAAGGAATACGAGTGTGATCATATGTTTGTGTGATCATAAGATATGGAGATTAAAGTGAAGAAGGTGAAGGAGCCCAGGGGATAGAAGAAGAATTAGATAGAGTGGATAAGGAAGGTGAATTGAAAGGGAAGGGCAAGGAGATGATAGGTGAGGAAGAGGGAGAGGAAGCAGCAATAAGAAAATTGGCATATGGAAAGTGATTTTCAAGAAAATGAACATGTTGAGAGATATAAGGTTTGAAAGTAATGGGGTTGATATCCTTTATATTAAGAACAATAACCAAGAAAAATATGGTGATGATTTTGGTGTAATTTTGTTAGGGCGAGTAGATCCAGAAAAGGAAAACATTGATAACCAAGACACATAGATGAGAAAATTTTGGTATAGTATAACAAAGAGTTCGTATAAGCACTTATGGTAAAGAATAAGGGTAGTTAAGAGGTTAATAAGATAGATAGCACCAGGGAATGCTTCAAACTAGAAGAGTTTAGTGAGAGAAGCATGGAGAAGAAGAAAAGTGAGCTTAGTTTCAATAATATGTTAAGTTTTGCATTAGCAAGGCATTTTGTTGAGAAGTTTGTGTAAGGATCCGATCATGCATCTCATTCATAATATTTATCAAATATAACAGAACCTAAAAAAAATAGATATGCTCATGCATATAGATATAGAAAACAAAAACATGAAATGTAAGATGTTTACATACCTTTCTGATGATCTCCTTCATTCTTTAATCTTCTCCGCGTTGGGTTGTCATAAAATACAATGATCAACGTCGATTGTCTCTAATGAAAGTCCACATGAAGATAGAAGGATGAAACCTCACTAGGAGACGGCTATAATTCTTTCTTTGTGCTAGTAAAGACAAGAACTCTTGTGAGAGTTAGAGAGAAAAGGAGCGTGTGTGAGAGAAAATAACCTTTCTTTCACTTGTGTCTTATATAAAATGCACGAAAATCATCTTTATTTTCTGTACCATTTAGGCTTCCATAACCCCCATCACCAATGGAGAGTTATGGGAAGTTAATGGCCATGAATATCATACATTAATGGAAGTTATGGGAGGTTAATGACCATGAATAACATGCATTAATGGAAGTTATAGGAAGTTAATGACCATGAATAACATTCATTAATGGAATTTTTGGGAAGTTAATGACCAAATTGGTAGCCAACAACACTTTTTTTCTAATCCATTCCATGCAATGTTTTCTACAACGGTCACATTGCGATATAATCTTGAAACAATCTCTCATATATTGAATCACCATTCAAGACCATTTTACTCATCCTTTAGATCTCCTATGTGTGTGACCCATTAGATTCCCGGTTATGTTGGCCACTTGAATTAACACTTAATTCAAGTAAGTCAAAAGCGGTATCTAGTAACACGTCATAACCTTCAATTGACCGGAAAGTCAGTGGTTTGTCTACGAACCCTTCCATACGCAATGTTGCCATGCAATTCGTCTTTTCACTATTTATACCCCACTTAGTTCAGAGTATGGTTAAAGTGTCAACTCCCACTAGACTGACTACGTCACATCTAGTCTAAGTGATATTAGATCTTGTCCTGAGGATCTCATTACTCTATGTATCATTGAAGACTCTCTTCATGATACATATATGCTCAAGAGAGAAAAACGAAAATGAGAAGAGAAGGAAAGGAAAAATGGAAGAGAAGAGGAGAAGGAAAGAAGTTATCAAGGTAAGTTAAAATTCTGGTTTCAATTTCATCTTTCTCTTTCAATTTGTCTTTCATATCCTTAGAGCACGAATTTGAAGAAAATCAAAGAATGAAAGTTTTAGATATAGGTCTTAGCTTGACCTCTGTGAAAGTGGCTTGACAAATAGCGACTAGAGCTCGAGTTATGCTTGTTTCCTTAATACTGCCTGTGATAGACCCCTATGCAAGAACCTTGTATTATTTCCTAATTTTTGAGGACCTTATAGTCCGAATTAGTGAAAGTATAAAACATGAAAAATGATTATTGATGTCTTATTAATATTTCTGTGAAACAGTTTAGTTAGGAGATGTCTTGACAGTGATTTATTACAGGCTAAGTATTGGTTGCCAGTCTGTTTCTTACCATAAAGGAACATTAGGAAGAAAAGGATGTAAACATTGCACATAAGGTTAGGTTAACTTGATGGTTGAGGAGACAATGAGCTAAACTAGAAAGTGAATTATTGACCTATTGACATATGTTGGAATAAAATTGATGATGATTGATTAAGGATTAATTTGCTTGTGATGTTGGTATTGAATCTATGTTGGGAATTTAATGAATGGATTGGTTATGTTCTGTTTTGATTTTGATGCTTGAAGGACCATAATTTGTGAACTACCAAATGAATGATTTGGATTGGAATTAGAGATGAATTGATGAGGAATTGAAACATCTTTAAGGTATAATTGATGAACTATCTTGAAGGTGTCAAAATTTGAAAGAAAAGTGGAAAGAAAGTGAAGGTGAACTTTTGGTTCACCCATCCCACGATCATGGGAATTGTATTGATTCCTTTCCACGATCGTGGAAATGTTTGGCCAAGGGGAAAATTTGTTTTTTGAGTTCTTGTTAAATCATATAAGGATAAGGCACTATACATAGGTGTATTTGGACTTGACTGAGGCTTAAAATGAACTTAGTTTGATGATGAATCAATTGGTTATGTATTTGAAGAGTTTAGGTTATTAATTGATGTTATCATTTAAGGAATGGACTATTTTATATTACAAATGTGATTCAAAGGATATGAACAATGTGAATTATCTATTAATGAATGAGAATTGGGAAATTGTGTGAATATAAAGCATTAGAAAAGGATTGGTGATCGTATGATTGATGAATTAAGAGTGATCAAACTTACCTAAGGTATAAACCTAATTTCAAACAAGTTATGTATAAGTTATAATGAATGAATGACTAAGACTTATGAATAAGGATACATACTCAGAATAATCAATTGAGCATGCATTGAACATGACATATATGCATGTGCATACATGAATAATTATGTGATTAATCAACTTAGTAATATATGAATTATATGTGTATTGCATGACGATAGAAGCACAAATACACCGACAACATCCAGACATTGTTAGATCATCAAGGCAATAGCTTACTGGAGCATATTTTGAGTCAACCTAGATGTGTAAACTCAATTATATGTGTGTTTTTGTATGAGTTATGTGTGTAGTGAGTTAACCTAGATGTTTTCTCACTATGCTTGAATTATTTTGATTATTGTCAATTACTGAGTTGTTATTGATATGATTGTGATAATTCTGGACCATCAATTGTCTGAGGAAATCATTATTCGGGATTGTATAGGAAGTGCACATTAATTGTATGTGAATGTGGGAAAAATGTGTACTCAACTGAATGTTCAATGCCAGACTCTGATCCGATGACTGTGATAAATGATTATACACACCAAATGAAAGTGATTGATAGCACAATATATGAAATGGTGCATTTCATGACATTTATGTGCATTATTAGATAAAGGAATTATGACCAAAGTGACCAACGTGAAAAAGAGCTTAAAGCTCATAAATGTGCACACAAAGCCACATGCTCAATAATTAATGAGCCCGGTATCCACAATAGGTACATGGCATAATTAATGAGCCCGGTATCTACAATGGGTAAAGGGCAGTATCTGAAATGAGCTCGGTATCCGCAACAGATACAAGACAATTAAATAGGCGCTCAGTCACAACAAAATAAAAATGAAAGTGGAGTCTCATGTGCATTTGCATTCATAACTTTACATGTACCATGTGAATATTTGTAAAGAATGTTTGAATTGAGTGGATATAATGATATGTTATGTTTGTGTACATGTTAATGATATGAATGAGATGAAATGAATGATTAGATTATCCTGAAATGACTACATGAAATGTTTGAATAATGAGCTTGTTAAAATATGATGAATACTACGATCAGGTACTAAATTCTGAATGACATGATATATGGGATTTGATTCTGCATGATGTTAGAAATTGATTAAACTATGTTATATACTTTTAGTTTAGTTGAAGTACCTGCTGCATTTAGATATAAGCTAGTGTCGGAATCAGTTATACCTGCAAATGTCTTAGTTGTGTTTTATCAAGGATTGTATCTCTTAACTGTTTTATATTATACATGTGAATTTTGGAAATGTAATGAAATTTGAGACTGTATATGTTTGTGAATAAAAATGGAACAACATAATTATTGGAATGTTTTATGTTATGTGTGATGGATTAAAAAGTAAAAAAAATGGATTGTTTTAACTGTCTTAACGTGACATTTTTGTAGAGTATATTCCTATATATCCTTCAGTATGTTGGGTATATGCTTTATAGGAGTGGTATGTTACAGATCATGCCATTAGCTATGTCCTTGGCCAACGAAAGGAAAAGAGGTTGCGCGCCATCTATTACGCAAGCAAAACCTTGACGGGAGCACAACTGAATTACATAATTACAGAAAAGGAGTTGCTTACTGTGGTATTTGTATGTGAGAAATTTCATTCTTATCTTTTAAACTCACGTGTTCTTGTTTTTATAGATCATACGACATTGTGATATCTCTTTGCCAAGAAGGATTCCAAGGCTAGGCTCATCCGGTGGGTGCTTCTGCTCCAAGAATTCAACATTGAGATTAAATACAAAAAGGAAGCAGAAAATATTGTAGCGAACCACCTATCACTACTTAAAGGGGGAACCATGAAGAAGAAGAGGAAATCGAGGAGAGCTTTCTTGATGAGACTTTAATGACGGTAGAAAATCCTTTCGTCCTTGGCTTGCAGATATTGCAAACTATATCTCAGGTGGTATTCTTCCTTCTAATCTCTCATATCAACAAAGGAAGTCTTTCTTATTCTAGTGTTCTCACTATATTTGGGATGAACCTATGCCATGTAAAATTTGTGCTGACAATGTGATTCACAGGTGTGTCCCTAAAGATGAAAACCCTGACGTTTTATATCAATGTCATAGTTCATTCAGTGCATACAGAACACTATGGAGTGAACAAGACGACGGCTCGTATCTTGGAATGTGGGTTCTATTGGCCAAGTTTGTTTAAGGATGCCTGAAACATTGTGCTATATTGTGATAGATGCTAGAGAGTGGGCAACATATCATAGCTGGATGAGATGCCACTTTCGAGTATCGTAGAAGTGGAAAGGGCTTGATTTTATGAGACCATTCCCATCCTCCTTAGGTAACACATACATACTGGTTGGCGTTGATTATATTTTGAAGTGAGTTGAAGTCGTAGCTACTCCAACCAATGATGGTAAGGTGGTGCAAAGATTTATCAAGAAGATTTTCACTAGATTTGGAGTGCCTAGAGTGATAATCTGTGATAGAGGGAGTCATTTTTGCAACAAATCCTTTGAAGCTCTATTGAAAAGATATAATGTGCATCATTGAGTGGCGACTCCTTACATCCACAAACGAGTGGCTAGGTGGAAGTAGTGAACAGAGAATTGAAGAAGATTTTGGAGAAGACAGTGAGCACTTCAAGGAAAGATTGGGCTTTGAAGTTAGATGATACACTTTAAGCGTATAGGACAACCTTTAAGACACCTATAGGTACTACTCCATATAGACTCGTGTATAGCAAGGCTTGCTATTTACCTTTGGAGTTGGAGCATAGAGCCTAATGGGTAATTTAGAAGTTGAATATGGATGGAAGCTTGCGGGTGAAAAGAGATTGTTCCAACTTAAAGAATTGGAAAAGTTGAGATTTGAAGCTTATGAAAATGCTAAGTTCTACAAAGAAAGAGCAAAAAAGTGGCATGATGCTCACATTAAAAAGGAGTTTATGAGTGGAGACTTGGTGCTTTTATTCAATTCACAACTTCAGTTATTTCCCAGAAAGCTCAAGTCAAGATGGAATGGACCCTTCAAGATCCTTTAAGTATTTCTCTATGGAGCTTTGGAGTTGGAAAATGACAAGGGTGAAGCATTCAAGGTCAATGGGCATAGATGCAAGCCATACTATGGAGGGATATACTCAAAAGAAAGGGAAGTAATCTCTTTCCTTTCTTCCACCCTTTTATGAATGCATGTGGAATGGTCAAGCTAACACCTTAACTTAGCATGTTTACCTTTCTTTTGCTTGTCTTTGTTTACTTCTTTGTTTGGTTTTTTTGGTTTTGATTATGTTTGGTTTGAGTTTGCTATGATTTATTGGTGTTTACATGGGTTTTGTTTGAGTTTTAACTTGTTTTCTCTTCAAATTTCTTGTTGGTTGGGTGATTTTAATGTGTTTGCAAGTTGCTTGAATGTTGGGAATGCATGCTAATCTTAGAAGAGGGCTAAAAAGTTGGAAAATCAAGATTGGGTGTCTGTACAGTGCCCATGATCGTGGGAACGGGCCTGTTTCCCAAAAACATGGTAAGGCTCTTTAGAATCTTTCTAGAGCCTTAATCCATGATCGTGGGAAGCACAGGGATTCCCACGATTGTGGGATCCCCAGCCGAAGGATTTTAAAAATCCCTCATTCTTTCTTCTTTCTTCATCTTTTCACATTCTCTATGCGTCCCACAATCGTGGGATCCCTAGCCAAAGGATTTTAAAAATCCCTCCTTCTTTCTTCTTTCTTCATCTTCTCACATTCTCACTCTAAAATCGACACCCAATCACCCATACCTCACAAATCCTTCATATTTCCCCCAAATCTTGGCGTTTTCTCCACTTTTTCCATCATTATTAACTCCCTTAACACTTATTTCATATTACCCACTCAAGAATCCAAGGATTTGGAAAGTTTTTCTCTCTTTCTCTCTCAAAAACTTGCTAATATCTCTCTTGACTCTTTGTGCAGGTTTTTCTCCTTAAATGGCTCCAAGGAAGTTTCTAGTCTATAAACCAATCGATCAACTGCACCTCCAAGTCTCTGGAGAAGGTAAGCGTGATATGATTGCCACATTTCGCGCCCTATTCCCTATTTTTTGGAAGAAGAAGGTACGAGATTTGTGGATTTTAAGGATAGAAAGTTATTGCCTCCTAGGTACTTTGATTTTAACCTGTTAGAAACTCTAGGACTAAGGCGTAACATTGAAAGATTGGTTACAAATATTGGTTGGGGTCGTTTAGTTCATTGTGATGTATTGACATACCCTATGATGACTATATAATTTTTCACCACTGTGCGCTACAATACTAAAATGGACACATTTTGGTTTAAGATAGGTGACCATACATATAGACTAGATTATACTATCATTTATGCACTCTTTGAATTGTCTAACACCAAAGTTTTTGATGACCATGATGATTTTAATATGGATGATTATTGGAAAATTCTTACTGGTGAAAAAACTTTTAACTTTAGGAATGCACCCAACACTTTGATTCGTAGCATCGAGCACTTACTTCTTCACAAGTTTATGTGCCTAATTGTTTTTAACAAAACTGAAAGCAACAAGTGTTCGGCTAAGGAAATTTTCTTTATTTGGTGCATGGATTGTAAAATTAAAGTGAATACCCCTTATCACATTTTTTGATATATTATGGTTTCCATTATTAAGAAAAGCTCATATTTTGACATGACTTATATTGTTACTGCTTTGGCTTTGCACTACAATCTTGGCATAGATGGTGTGCGCATACCTAGACCTGAAATGTTTGGTATACCTTATTTGAGACGCTATGAAATTTTGGAGTCCTATTATATGAAGCTCTGAAAGGATAAGCAAGGATGCAGCCACTTCTCAACCATCCTCATCTCAAGCGCCCCTGGAGCTCCAAGAAGAAGCAGTTGAAGACGAACCAATCATAGCAGCAAATGTCGATAAGTTCCAGCAAATCCAAAACCAAATGGCCAAAAACCATCAATAAATGACACTGCAAATTAATGAGCTCAGCACCCAAATGAGACAAGTGCATAAGGAGCAACGGTACATAAAAAAGAAATTTCCCAAGTTCATTTAGATGAAGAACATTGAAGTCCCTTCCCTTACTCCTTTGCCACCACAAACTCCATGAAGCTTTCTTACCCTTTACTTTTTACATTGTTTTATTTACCTTGTTAGTTGTTTTACTTGCTTGTTTGTTTGATGTTGTGTTTTGTGTTTTAGTTTCCTTTTATGGTTTCCTTGTCACATTAAGGACAATGTGTTGTCCAAGTGTGTGGAGGTGACATTTGCTTTGTCAATTGCATTATTTTAGTTTGTCTTAGTCACTGTTTACATTTTGTTAATTAAGATGCATGTTTAGGCATATTAGGTTGTTGTTTTATGTTGTTTTGTGTTAGCAATGGAACCATACTTGAATCATTTTAATTTGTTTTGTCATGAGATTCTATCATGTTAGTTGGAATGAGATTAAATGCATGCTTGAACTTAGATTAGGCTATTTGAGTAGAGAGTGAACCATGTTGAGTGATGAAAAGTAGTTGGTTGCATAAGCTTACTCATAATTTGACACTTGAGCAATGAGGTAGTGTAGAGATGCAAAATGAATTTTCATTTGAGCCAATGTGAGGATTGAGCTTATATGACTCCATCTATAGTCATTTTATTTCTTTGTTTGTGTGATGCTTCCTTAGGTTATTACCTTCATAACTTGCTTTGAATCGGTTTGAGTCAACTGAATGCATACTTAATAGAGATGATTAAGGCCCTTTTTGTGTTAACCTTTGGCTTAAATGACCTACCCTTTATTATCCCTTACTACCTTTGTTGAGCCTTAACCCTTTTGCTTCTTGAAAACACCCCACATTTTAAAACCCAAAACCCCATTAGCTTACCCATTCACAAGCTTAGTAGAGTATTAAGTGATGCATTAGTTTGGGATTTTCGGTACATTTTTCCAAGATGAGTTGAGTGATACTTTTACTCTTGGATCACATTGCATTTAGTTGCTATTTTGTTCATTGTTTCTTCAATTGTTGAAAAAAAGATAAAAAGAAAAGAAAAGAAAAGAAAAAGGAAGAACATTTTAGTTGCATCAATAAGTGCGGAGTAGTAGTATATTTACATTTGTGTATCTCAGAAATATGTTTTGTTATCCCTTTGTTCACTTATTACTTTATGAATTCTTATGTTAAACCCTTTACCTCGTTTGACCCACCTTAATCCTTACCATATTACAACCCGAAGCAAGTCCTTTTAATCTATTTATGCATGTAATCATTGTAAAGGAGAATTAGTGTATTAGCCAGTCTATGGTAGTGTAGTTTCCTATAGGGAGCTTTAACGAAACACTAACCATCAAACACTTAAGAGAAATGAGTGAAACTATGAGGAAGATTCATTTTGCGTTTATACTTATCTTTGAGTGATGGGGCCATAAGTTGAGTTTACTTATGTACACTAGTGAAAAGTAGTCATGATATGTGTAGTAGCTTGACATTTGAGTTGTCCAAACTTTGAGGGATTGCATGCTTTGATATTTGTGAAATGAAGTGATGGAGTTGATTGGTTGTGTTTGATTTTGTTTGAGGACAAGCAAAGATTTAAGTGTAGGGAAGTTGATAGTTGTGCATTAGTGTGTTTTTTTCTAAGTATTTGGCATATGTTTCTTGCATAACAGGTTGTTATTGTTGTGTTTTAGGACTTATTTTGTGTGTTTTTGTTTAGTTTGATCTTCATGGTTGTTCTTTTATGTTTGATGTTGGTTTTGGATAAGAATTAATCATTTTGATATAGGAATGGAGGGTGGCCACCTTTGTAATTGAGCTGGGGACCAAGAGAGGAAATAAGAAGTGGAGGAGTTGTAGGACAAAAACCCAGGATTATGGGATTCATGCTAATTCCCACGATCGTAGGATTTAGTGTCACAAAAAACACAAGGGTTTCACTTATTTTTAGGATTTTGTGACTTGATATAAAGGCACAAATCCCTAGGGTCAAGGGGGTGATGGGAGAACCTGCCTCTTTGAGCTACAAAATAGATTAAGAGCCTAGAGAGAGGTAGAGAATCAAGATTTCCATTCCAAATTAGGCAAAGAGCACACCAACTCTGGATTTGGGCAAAGAAGGGGAGGAGCTTGCTTCATCTAGTTTTTATTCCTTTTGCTCTTCTATCATCTTTATGATGGGTTTTTTGGTTGTTAGGGATCTTAATGACATTATGAGTGCTGAGTTATTTGTAGAGATTACTTTTGAACTACTTGTTAAACTTCTACTTTGTTGATTTGAAGGAATGATGCTTTTGATGAATGTTGAGCTTATACCTTGCAATATATTGAGAAATTAAGTTTGGTAAATTGTGTAAGGCTGTACAATGAGAATTGGCATTCTACAAACTTACATTCATCAAGTTAATTGATTAGTTAGAGACAGATCTTGGCTAATTAGTTGATTACCTATAGGATAACTTTATAACTAGTTGAATTGGTGGACTGATTTTGTAAATTGAGAGATTGCTTAATCATTTCCATTTAATTTGGCTAGGGACAATTAATTACACCTTGGAGAGAGGGTAGTTAATACATTAGGACATCTTAGGTAAGGCACAATTCAATTAACAAGAAAGGAGGGAGATAAGATAGGGAAAAATGATCTCTAATTGTTAAATCTAGTACTCCAAGTTTCTGCACTTTTGCTTTATCATTTGTTTATTGTTAGTTGCTTGATGTAGTTTAATTTTTCAATTTATATTCATTAAAATTAGTTCTCAAATGAAGCAGCCTGAACTAAATAACGTATAAACATAATTTCTGAGGGGTCGATATCTGTTCTTTACTACAAGTTACACCCCATATACTCACGGTTTTGAGCATAAAACTAGTGAATTGGTTTTGCAATCAATAGTGCATCAACTATAATGAATGCAAAAACTATGTTTCCTAGCTTAAATTCAAGCTTTCAAACCATAAACCACATCAAACACATATCACTCACAAAATTTGATAATAAACAAGACTTATTAATCACAGGGAGTGATGCTTAAGAACTACATCTCCCTCGTTCACATTATACTTAACTAACCCTTTCATTACAACTTTAAGAGGAAAAACTAATAATAAGTAACTTTGCGAAACATATGCATTGCCTCCTTGATACTTTTGCTTCTGCTAAGGGTGTTGAGGTTGATAGAGCTGAGATAGACCTTATTTCTTTTTTGCTTTACCTCACTTCTGTGCAGGAAGCTCGATCTTTTCTTGGCCATGCAGGGTTTTATCGCAGGTTCATTCAGGACATTTCCAAGGTTACACAACCATTGTGTAGGTTGCTTCAGAAGGACAAAGAGTTTGTTTTTGATGAGTAGTGTAAGAAGGCGTTTGACGCTTTAAAGGAGAAGTTGGTTACTGCACCCATCTTACAACCTCCAGATTGGAGTCTGCCATTTGAGCTCATGTGTGACACCTCCAACCATGCCATTAGAGTAGTTTTGGGTTAGCGAGTGGGGCGAATCCCTCATGCTATTTATTAGGTACTAAGATTACTGTTTATTTTGATCACGCGACTTTGAAGTACCTACTGACGAAGAAGGAGGCACATCCAAGGCTCATCCATTAGATACTCCTACTTCAGGAGTTCGATGTGGAGATAAAAGATAAGAGAGGCTCAAAGAATGAAGTATCAGATCATTTGAGCAGCTTAGTAGAGCATGGTGTTGACATGGGCCCTATTAATGATGATTTTCTAGATGAGCAACTACATGTAGTACAGTGGACAGCTCCTTGGTACCCTGATATAGTGAATTTCTTAGTTTCTCATCAATTTTCTATAGATTTCACCAAGGCAAAGAAGGACAAGAAGAGCCAAGCAAAGTTTTATGTATGGGATGATCCTTACATGTGGCACTTTTGTGCAGATCAAGTCATCAAACGGTGCGTACCCGACAATGAATTTCTTTCTATTTTGACATTTTGTCTCTCTCATGCATGTAGAGTCATTTTGGCCCAAAGCGGACAAATTGCAAGGTTATAGAGTGTGGGTTTTATTGGCCATCTCTATTTCTAGATGCCTATGATTTCTATAGGACTTGTGACAACTGTCAGTGCACAGGTATGTTAGGTTCCATAGGGAAATGCCTTATCCCCCCATATTAATTTGTGAGATTTTTTATGTTTAGAGAATGGACTTAATGGGTCCTTTTCCTTCCTCGTTTGGATTTGAATATATTACGTTTGCATTTAATTATGTGTCGAAATGGGTGGAAGCAAAAGCCAACCAAATTAACGATTCTCAAGTGGTTGCAGATTTCTTGAAATCTAACATTTTATCCAAGTTTGGAGTCTCGCGAGCCATCATCAGCAACAAAGGGACTCACTTTTTGCAACTGGACGTTCAAGGCCCTCATAAAGAAATATCAAGTGATGCATCAAGTCTCAACCGCTTATCACCCTTAGCGAGTGGTTAGGTTAAGGTGTCCAACTGAGAGATTAAATCCATCTCAGAGAAGACAGTGAATCCCAGCAGGAAGTATTGGATTTTATGCCTCAACGATGCCTTATGGACATACAGGATGGCATACAAGACTCTAATAGGGATGCCACCATTCAGGCTTGTTTCTGGGAAGCCATGTCACCTTCCATTGGAGCTACAACACAAGGCTTATTGGGCAATCAAGAAGTGTAACATAGAGTCAGAAGCTATTGGTGCCTACAAACGATTACAGTTGCAAGAGCTCGAAGAGTTGCGACATGAGAATGCCCAAATTTATAAGGAGAAGACTAAGGCATTCCATGATCGCAACAGATCTAGGAAGACATTTGTGGGTGTGACAGAAAGTACTTTTATATCATTCACTCCTCAAAATCTTTCCAAGTAACTTATGCTCCTGATGGATAGGTCCCTTTGAGGTTACCAAAGTATACCCCCATGGAGCCTTGGAGATTAGAAGTGCCAAGACAGGGAAAGAGTTTAAAGTCAATGGACATGGTCTCAAGCCCTACTTTGAGGGATTTCATATGCACAACATGGAGGTGATGGAGCTTGAAGCTCCAATATACATTGGTTGATATTGATTAAAACAAGCACTTGTTGAGAGGCACCCCAACCTTATCCTTTCATTTTAGTTCTTTGTTGTTTTATTTTTTTATTGCTTTCATTTGAGTACCTTATTTGCTTTTTTCTGTTTTGTTTTTAGGAATGCAAGACCAGAGTTGTGAATTTTGCTTTCAAATTGCTGAGCCCTCTTTGATTTAGGGGAGTCCTTCTATTCTCATCCCCTTACTTATGTTTTTATTGATTTTAAGACATTGGGGATAATGTCCCATTTAAATGTAGGGGTGGGGCCAGTTTAAATTTTTGCATTTTTGCACTTGAACTGTGATGAATGTTAAACCATGTCATTCTGTCATAGTAGTTGGACTGAGAATTGAGTTGTGTGCTTGAATTTGAATTAGGCAGCTTGAGTGGAAGGTGAATCATATGGATTGATTGAAGTAGTTAGTTGCATAAACTCAGTCAATAATTTGATACTTGAGTGATTAGGTAATGTATGAAGTTTTGATCGATTTTCATATAAGCACATGCAAGGTTTTGAGCCTATATGACTGCATTTTATAGTCATTCTATTTCTTTGTTGTGTGTGATGCTCCCCTAAGAAGATTACCTCCAGAACTTGCATTAAACCAGTTTGAAACTACGAGATGCATACTTTAGGGAAATGATTAAGGCCTTCTTTGTTTTAAACCTTTAGCTTAACTAACTCATTTTCCCCTTGCCAACCCCTTTGATCCTTTAACCTTGTTTGTTTCTGAATTAATCACCTTACATTGAAACCCGAAAACCCATTAGCCTTACCATGTCGCAAGTTTAATGAAGTAATGAGTGAGCATTTGCTGTATATGATTTAGGGACTTTTGTTTTGTATTTAATTCTGAAATGTTTTGAGAGGCATTTCTACTCGTGTTTTATTAATTTGTGATGCTATTGTTTCCTTATTGTTTTAGTGTTATTTAAGTAGAACAAAGAAAAGAAAAGCATCTTTATTTTTGACGTTATTGGTAAAAGCGTCTTTGTTTCTACTATTGAAGGAAACTTAGTAGCATTAGTTAGTGATGAGTAGTTGTAGTTCGTGGTATTTATATGCATACCTCAGAATTTATGTTTGGTTATCCCTTCTTACTCAGTACTTTGTTAATACTTGTGAGTTACCCTTTGAACTTTTTGCCTCACCTTAACCCAAACCCCATTACAACCCTAAATAAAAGCCCTTTTTGACCCATGATAGCATGTAATCTATGTGGTAGAGAATTGGTGAATTTGCAAGCCTATGATAGTATAATCTCTTAGAGGGAGTATTGAGTGAAACACTGACCTTAAATACTTGAGTGAAATGAGTGAACATCGTGAGGAAAATTCATTTTCGTTTTATTTTACCTGTGATCAATGGTGTCTACGTTTGACTTTGTTTATGAGCATTAATGAAAAGATTATGATATATGTAGTACCTCAATACTTGAATTTGTTGAAGTTTGAAGGATTACATATACTCGATTTTCTTTGAAAACAAATCGACATAATATCTTAGTTATTTTTAAATTGCTTGAGGACAAGAAATAGTTCAAGTGTGGGGGTATTTGATAGGATTGAATTATCTTATATTTTCTTATGCATTTCAATGTCTTTTCAATCCTATTTTGTGTTTAAATACTTAATTTATGTTTACATACATATTAAAGGATTGAACACAAATATATGCTAAAAGGATGAAGTTTGTCAATATGAGATGTCGTGATGAGTTTGTTAGTGTTTCAGGGCATTCGGAGGAGGTCTGAACTAAAACACAGGCCTTTAGGCCACGATCGTGACGGAAGCTCGAGCACAAGACCACGATCGTGGGGAGTCAGCCACGATCGTGATAGAGAGCAGACAAACACGATCGTGGCCTATACGTAGATAGACACAGGGTCGCTTCCGAATTCGAGTTTTTGAGGGACTTTTTGGAATTTTTAGGCACAAAAAAACCCCAGGGTTTACCCTGAATGGAAAATGACCTAGAAAGGGAGCTTTCCAATCTGCCACATTTGGGAAAACACTAAGAAGAGAAAAGGAGAAGTGGAGAAATTATTATTACTTTCCATAAGCTTAGCTATTCTCTTTCAATTTCAATGCTTTATTTTCATATTTCTAACTCTATTAATATTCATTCCATTAGTTTAAAGCTTTAATCATATTTTTACATGTTCTAGAATATTTAGAATGAATGTTTAATGAATTTTATAGTTGAAATTTATGAATTTTGTAAGGAACCTTTATGTTATATCAATAGGTGTTTATTCCTTTAATTTTCAGCTTTAATCTTGGTTGTTTGAGCTTATTTATGTGCTTTTTCAGGTCTGAATTTATTGGATATTTGAATGTTTAATGGTTTATGTTATGGGTTTTTGCTTATTTGTGATGCTTTTTTTTAATTTGTGCTTAATAGTTAGGATCTGTGCATGTTCTTAAATTCATGTTCAATTAATTTGGGTTTTTGTGCAAGTTATGTATACTGGAATTTTTATGCAGTTAGTTTAGATTTTGTAATTTAGGTTATAATTAGTTATTTGTTAGCATAAAGAGTTTTGATTTCTATTAAGTTAGTGTTGAATTTTAGGTTTTTTTAACTTCGTTTATAATTTCCAACCTTGGTTTTATTTGATTAAGTATGAGTTTTGTTTATTTAATGTCTATTTTGCTTAATATGAGCATGTGTGGCTAGACTATTTAGGGGTTTGGAGATATTATAAGGATTAAGGGATGGAAAATGTGAGAATGGAGTTGAACTTGTCTTGAATTGGTGTTTGAAGGTCTAAGTTGGTTTAGGATTTAGGATAAATGTCACGAATTAGGAGTTGCTTATAGGCCTGATCACCTTTTAGGTAACTTTCTAATACAAAGGCTAGGGTTAAGCGTGTGATATGTAATAGTCCATAGTAATTCCCGGAAGTAGCAATAGGTTAGTTGAATTTGTCAAGATACTTAATCAACTAATCTAGGATCCCATACCTTTAGGTTACACCT
>JANIPN010000007.1:6122305-6144015 GCA_027478595.1 Erythroxylum anguifugum
AAGTAGCAATAGGTTAGTTGAATTTGTCAAGATACTTAATCAACTAATCTAGGATCCCATACCTTTAGGTTACACCTTCCAAGCTTATGAGTAGGTGGCCTTAGTTAGTTGTTTCTTAGTACCTAATACGTCTTCGCTACTGAACTTAGAGAGCCTATTCTAAGTTATGGTGGAGATCAAGGCATTTCTAGAGCTTATTAGTTTTGCCTATTTTAAAGAAATCAAGAGAGATTAATCGGGTCCATAAGCTAACACCATGATAAGAGTACCTTTTATTTAGATTCAAGGATCAATGAACGTCCCAGAATCCAGAAGATATCTCCAACCCACTTCTTTACCATTGTTATTATTTTTTATAAATTTGATTTGTGTTTGTCTTTTTGTTTACGTCCATTGCATCTTAGCTATTTCGTTTTCATCATTTCAGGGTGTTTTGTTTTCTATTGTTTGCAACATTTGAAATAGCATTTGCATTCCATCTCTCTGTGGTTCGACCCTAGCTCGTAATTTACTTTATAGTTTGGTAGTTAGGAATTTGTTATTTGGTAGTTAGCGATAGGCTATCACTTAGGTTTAAAGCTTTTTTGCATTACTAGTCGTGACTAGGGCATGTCCATTTTATGTTTGTGTAAAAAATAATATCATGATGGATTTAAACATATTGAAGGGGTCGGTTAGTTGTTGTTCATAGCTATTGGCATTGGTGTATTTGGAGTGAACCAATTTGAGAGAAAGTGAGCTCATTATTGGTTGTTGCTTAAGCTTTGAGATCCATCGAAAGTTGTTTTAGGAAATTGCTGCCTTCTTTCTTTCATTATTTTATCTTTGTTGCGTTGGAAAATTGCCGCCTTCTTTCATGTATTTACTTAGTAACTAAGTTAGCATTTGAACCAATTAATTTTGGAATCCAAATGAAATGAATCATTAAGTTTGGAATAAACGTTAATTTAATTTAATCGAATTGAACTTTTCTTTATCTTTGGCTTTATATATTGATGGAATTGATTAAGAAAGTGTCATTTCCTAATATATCTTTAACTTTCCCCATCATATGCAATAACTTGAGAGAAAGTGAGCTCATTCTTATATGTTGATTACTTCTAACCTCAAGTATTTATATGTTTTTGGTCATATGGATGAGCACATTCCTTCAGTTGAGAGTTCTAATCCAGTACCGGAGGTAGAAGTGGGAATAGAGAACTTCTATTTCAACACTAAGTGTGGATAGGAGTTCAATTAGAACTCAAGTTACTCAACATAAAAATGAAGTTTTGAATCACTTTAAGAAGATTATATCGACCAACGAAATTGAAACAACGAAGTGCAATTATTGTCAAAAGTTATATTCGAGCGGTTTGAAAGGTGGAACATCTCATTTAAAGAGACATATGAAATCGCGTACTAGAAGGAAGATGGTTTTAGGAAGTCAAACATTTTTGACCCCTAACTTTATGAAAGGGAATAATGAAATGATCGTAACAAATTTTGACAACAATAGATCAAGGATTTTGATAGCTAATATGATTATTGGAGATGAATAACCATTGTCTATGATTTAAAGAAAAAGATTCAGGATATTTCTTAATTCACTCCAACAAAATTTCAATGTTCCAATTCAAAATATATTGAGGCATAAGATTTTCGAAATTTAGAAGGACAAGAAGAGAGAAACATTAAGAACATTGTCGAGTGTTCAAAGACGAATTGCCATAACAATGAACATGTAGATAGTCTATAACTAAAAGAAGCGTTACATGGTGGTGACGACATATTATATTGATAATGATTAAAAGTTTTGCAATAGACTTTTGATGTAATTTATATTCTTTAATATTATTATCATTTACTTTTTTCATTATTTTATAAACTTATGATTCATGTTGGTAATATTTGTACATGATAGGTTCATTTATGTGCTGACACCGCATACATGTGAAAAATTGGTAAACGTGTTGAAAGACTGTTTGATGAATTTGAACATCAACAACAAAGTAACCTCTATCACAATTAACAATTGTAGCACAAATGATGTTATGATTAAGAAGTTGAAGGATAAGATGTGGGTTGGGAGCTTCTTGGTTGGAGGTAAGTATTTCATACGCGTTGATTTACGCATATTCTTAACTTGATTGTGAAGGATGGGTTGGAGATGATAAAGGAAGCAATAGAGTGTATCTGGAATATTGTTCTATATTGGAGTGCAATTCCTAACAGAGTTGAAACTTTTGAAGATGGTGTACAAATTTTATGCATTCCAAATTCAAAAAAGTCGGTTTTGGATTGTCCAACTAGATGGAACTCAACCTTGAAAATGCTAGAGTCGACAATCTCATATGCTCAGTTGTTTATTAGACTAGCCGAAAGGGATTCTTAATATATCTGCATACTATCATAAGATTAATGAGACTTAGCTAGAGAACTTTGTATGAAGTTGAAATTATTCAATAATTTGATTGAATTGTTCTCAGGAGAGCAAAATATCCAACTTCACCTTGTATCTTTAACACTATGTCTAACATAACACATGTTTTATTATTGTGGATGTTTGACTCCGATGCAACCATTCGAACCATCAAAAGATTGATGAGACTTGACCAGAGAACTTTTAAATGAATTTAAAATTATTCAATAATTGAAATGAATTATTTTTAATAACAAAATATCCAACTTCACCCCTATCTTTACTAATATGTCCAACATAAAGCATGTTTTATTACTGTAGATGTTTTACTCGAGGGCAAACTGCGGCGGAGTGGAGGGCGGAGAATTTAAAGTGAACCAGTATAAAGTATTTGCAAGAGAACTTGAAGCGGTAAAATGATAGAACAGACGGAGAGAAAAAAAACAGAAGACTTTGAGTGAGTGAGAGCATTGAAAGGTTAAGAATGGAATCAGAGAGCATCAGCCGTCACAAGGCCACCAAACGCCCACGAGACTCCGACGACGACTATTTGGAGTTCAACAATGCCAGAGACGACGTCGATCTTTCTCTCCTCGAAGCCCTCGAGAAATCCCAAAAGGAAAACGGCGTAGAAGTGCTCGACCTCCGTACTCTTAAGAAGCTTGTTCTCTCCTTCGAGCGCCGCTACAAAGAGAACATTGAAGCTCGCCTCAAGTATGCCGACCAGCCAGAGCGCTTTGCCGATTCCGAGATTGAGCTCCACCAAGAGCTCGAAAAGCTCAAAATCCTCGCCGGAGGACCCGAGCTCTACCCCGACCTTGTCAACCTCAATACCATTCCTTCTATTTTGGGCCTTCTCTCACACGAAAACACCGATATAGCAATCGACGTCGTGCAATTGCTTCAGGATCTCACCGACGAGGACGTTCTGGAAGACAACGACGAGCCTGCTAAGGTTCTAGTTGATTCGCTCCTCGAAAACAACGTCTTGGAGTTGCTGGTCCAGAATCTTCAAAGGTTATCGGAGACTGATCAGGACGAGATGGCCGCCGTCTACGGTACACTAGCTACCATCGAGAATCTGATTGAGGTTAAGCCGGCGGTGGCGGAGATGGTGTGTGAGAGAACCAAAATACTAAGATGGTTAGTTGGGAAGATAAAGGTTAGGGAATTTGATAGCAATAAACAGTACGCGTCAGAGATATTGGCGATTTTGTTGCAGAACAGTACGGCAAATCAGAAGAGGTTAGGGCAAATGAATGGTGTGGATGTGGTTTTGCAGGCAGTGGCAATGTACAAGTCTAAGGACCCCAAGACTTCTGATGAGGAGGAGATGGTGGAGAATTTGTTTAATTCTTTGTGTTGTTTGTTGATGCCACTGGAGAACAAGGAGAGGTTTGTTAAGGCTGAGGGTGTGGAGTTGATGATTATTATAATGAAGCAGAAGAAATCTGCTTATGCTTCCGCCATAAGAGTTCTCGATTTTGCGATGACAAATTATCCGCCAGCTTGTGAACGTTTTGTTGATGTTTTGGGCTTGAAGACTGCTTTCGCTGCTTTCATGGGTAAGGCAAGTTACTCTTACTCTTGTTTCTCTTTTTCTTTGCAAGCAAAAGACGCAGCTTTTTGTTTGAATTTCTTGTTGGAGATATATATAAATGAAATAACTTAGCGGTTAACAGAATTTGTACCCGAAATATGTCATACCCTACTGAGGTTTTACACGTATATTGTGGTTACCTCCTAGGTGTGGTGATTATTGTATTAACACAATCTTCTTCTTTATCCTTTAGATTCCTATTAGCAAGAAGAACAAGAAAGAAAGATACCAAGAAGAACTGGAAGAACGCATTGTGTCCTTGATAGCATCACTGCTTGGTGAGTATCCAGGTTCAACACTTTTAAGCATTGTGTGTTGTTGATGGCACACAGTGATGTATGATGAGTTAAAGATATGTCAACTAGTTAATAAAACTCACAAAAATTAGAAAATCTGGGCTGTTGGATTCTGTTATGTTTGCTGGAATTTGAATTTGACTGCTGGAATTTCGGTATATGCTGGTGAAGTTCAGATTAAGGTTGCTGGAAATATATATTGAAATTTCTGGAATTATAAACAAATAATGGGTAGTTCTATGAATTACTTGTAGGATAATGAAACTAGGAATGACTTCTAGAGTTTAAGAATCTCTTAAAATAAATTATCCTAACTTTTTTGAGTTTGTATAAAAATCAGTCTTACTTTCATTGAAAGGTTTATTACATATGTGGAAAAATTTGGAACCCTAAGCATAATTGTAAAAAGATTCCCAACTAAGATTTCTGAAATAGATTTTAATTGTACTGTAATAAAAATTCTTTGTTCATAAATAAGTTCTACATAAATTAGGACAATATAATTAACAATATTAGGACAGCAACTCTTACTCTTCATCCCATCAAATTAAAGCTTGTGGTTGAGAAATCTACTCTCTTTTTCTTTACTGTATTTAACTTATAGACTTTAAGCTATTATGCATTGCACAGTACCTGAAGTGTTATTTATCCCTTCTGTCATAAAAATCAAGGGAAAGAGACCAAAAAGAACAGAAAAAAGAAAAGAAAGAAAGAAAAAAGAGAAAACTAAAGTAGCATGTTTGCATAATGCTAGCCATTGTTGAACATGAATACAGGTGGGATTAGTGTGGGTTACTATATGCACGTACTTGCCAATAGTTGTAGAATAGTGCTGCTTTTCTCTCACCTCAAACAAAAGTACAATCTTGAGTGTTAAGTGATCTTGGATGAATGTGTACCTCATCAGGTGGGATTTTAAGAGGTTCAAGAAGGGACAGGCTGCTTGCCAAGTTTGTTGAGAATGAGTACGAGAAGATAGATCGCCTCATGGAACTCTATATGAGGTAATCCTTCTTCTCTATATGGAAACTGAGATTATACCAAACCCACCTACTTTCTTCCATCTTGCTGATATTCCACTGAGAATTGTTTTACTTGCTCCTGGAGCAAAGCATGCAGTAGTAGTTGCTATAAATTATATGCTGAGACTGACACTCACTTGTTGGATTTCTGATTGATCATTTGAGCAGGTATTCAGATAGAGTAAAAGCAGAGACTGAACGGATGGACCAACTTGAACTTGATGATTTAGAGGTAATGTAATTGCATCTTCATATGGATATTCTTCGAGTCAACAAGTATTTTACTTACAGGAATGAGTGGGTTGGCAGATGGATGAAGAGGAAAGATACAACCGTAAATTAGAATCTGGACTTTACACTCTTCAGGTTAGATCATGCCAATGTTGTTGATTTCAACTAATCTTTCTGATAGTTGAACTCATGATAGTTCAAAACTGTATGTTGTTGCTGTTAGAAAATTATACTTAGTTTCATTAAATTGAATTTGTGAATCATCGTCTCTCTTAAATTATTATGATGGCTTTTGTACCCCATGTAGACTGAATTAATAGTACCATAGACACTGAATTTAACTACATCATGATCTGATGAGAAGAAATTAACTTAACAAGGATCAATTTAGTGTGGATAATGGACAACAATACAGACGGGTATCTCATTGTCAAGCTGTAATTTATTGTAATGATAATGAAAGGGAACCACTTAGAATTTGGGTGTTATTCCTGCATTATATTCACGTCTGAAATCACACTTTTACACTGAGATCTGCCTTTATTTTTGTTTTTCTTCTCCCTTTATGATTTTCAAATTAGTAGTTGGACTCCTACTGTGTTACTTGTCTAGTGTCTTTTACAAATTTTCTTTGTTTCCATCTTATCCTCCAATTAGGATTGTATCTGAGATTCCAAACTCTAGTATAATTAAGTTGTGAAAATCCTGTATGTCAACCACTGCAAGATTCAAATTATAAATTTGCCTACTAACTTCTGATTTTGATCTATAACAGTGGGATCCTTTTGAGAGTGTTATACCTTCTTGCCCTATTAGCCATTTCTTAAACCTACAATAATAGTATTGCAAACTCAAAACATAGGGATCCGTCACTTTTAGGGTTTTAGGAATCACTTCTAAATCAAAGTATCACTCCTAAAGAGAAAGCAGCACACTTCCCTGCAGAAGGTCAAAAGATTCCCATCTCTCCTTCACAAATAAAAAAGTTAAACCTGAATAAGATACTTGCTATCCGAGCTTTACAAAGACAAAGGACTCTTTACTTATTATCTACTAAGTATATATTAAATCCCAACATATTAAGCAATGTTTTTAAAATCTAACCAGTATTAGACTGTCATAAAATCGGTTAAAGATTGAATAAAAAAGAATTTGAAAATTGATTAAAAAATTTGTCTTTATTCATTAAAAAATTTAAAGTTTAATTGAAAAAATAGACTATTAAATGAAAATTAATTGGTTTATTTTAGTTTATAAAAACTGATTAGTTTATGAAAACTCGCTGATTAATTAATAAATTGATTGGTTTTTAATAACAAAAAATATTAAACTAATCCAACCTGAAAATTGAAAATCGAACTGAAAAGTTGGCTGGTTTAAAATTTTCACTATTAAATTGGTTGAATAGATTTGATTTTTAAAACATTGATAACAAGATCCTTAAGTAAAGTTATTTGATTTTTAACTAATAGCAATAAAAATTACAAGTAGATGAGTTTGGGGAAGATAAGACATAAACTGATCCCACTCCCCATCAAAACCACTGTGTTTCCTAACTTTTTCCCTTATTGTTTCAATGCTCATTGTACACCTGGGCAGATATTGCTTTGCACACTATTTCTCTTTGTGCATTCTCTAGATCCAGTCTCATAAAGTCCATTCTCTTCCTTATCACTGGGCACTAATGGTTCATCTCTGTTCATTCTCATCTCATTCGAGTCATCTTCAATTGTTTTCTGTTCTCTCTTGCTCTAGTCTAACTGCCATTAGGGGATTGCTATTGGGTGGGCCATTGTTGGGAGGGCCATGACTTGAGGTGATTCATTAAGAAGTTCCTATTGTGGGTCTAGTATTTTATGAGCTACCTATTGTCCTCATATAAGGTAATCCATACCTATCTACTTGATCAAAAAGAAGTGAAAGTTGGTACTCTTACCCACAGATTTTGTCGATACCTAGCTCAAGAAAATGAAACCAACTATAGAAAATGAAAAGTTATGTTTTATTCTTATATCCCAATAATTTAAGCTTCAAACATGTTAGCATTGTTTAACCCATATCCCCTCAAAATTAAATGTGTATTATAGTTAATAGAAAGGTACTCTCTGTTTGGAAATTATGAAGGCACCTTACTTGAAAAAAATTAAGAAGGTTGAGTCCTTTAACCTTCATGTCCTAAAATGAATTATAGAGTTATGTAGGAAGATGCCCAGATCACAAACTCTTGTGTTTTCCCGTTCTATCCAAACGCTAAATTCAACGATAGTTGATGCATATTTATTTTCTTGAAATATTGACTTAATCACTACCTTTATATTTTCAGTATTGTTCTTATTCTTTATTTTGCTTTTTGCTTGGAAATGCAGCTGATTGCTGTTATTCTGGGCCATCTATGGTGTTCTGAGTAAGTTCTTTTTAATAATTCTCTTCTTGTGTTCCTGTTGAAATTAGTATTTTGCAGTTATTGATTCCTTAATGATGCTTCAATCGTTTCTTGCAGGCATCAGGGATTGAGAGCAAGAATTGAATTATTACTGAAGCAGCATAAACTTACTAAGCAAGATGTCAAGGATATACTTCAGGTATATGCTTTGCAGCCCTTTTTATATTTGGCTGGGTAACTTTATTGCATGTATCTTCATTTTTGCTTGCTCCACACTACCTTTTTCCTATTCTTTAAATGCTTTTTTTGTTGGAGGATTTCTAATGCATTCATTATATGGAGGTTTCATTGTTCTAAGTGCAAATTGCTCTAATACGCTGCAAACTTTCTAGAAACCTTGATGTCTGATACTTCCTATTTTGACAGAAAATTTTAAAAAAATTATTATTTTTCATTAATATGAGCTATTGTCAGTTTCTATTGAAAAAGCCTGCTAGTTTTGTTGAGGTGACACATTCAATATCATTGTCTTTTGATGCGTAAGAAATTATTCAGTAAGGAGACTGCTAATTTGTGGATTTTGTTGTAAGAAAATTGAGAAGTTACTGGTCTGTCCATTTTAGCTAAATGCTGGCCTAGTATCCAACATTTTTAAGGACATTCAGTATTGTGTATTATGTCTCTTTGAATATATAGACCCTAGTCACAGGATTTTCTATTGTCAAATTTTTTGTAACCAACTCCCATTTAAGCAAAATTCAGAACACTTATTCTCCAATGCTGTTCCCTGAAGAGTGATCCGACTTCAGATGTTGGTACTTCAATTATCCATTGCCTTGTTATCTAGTTGCTACTACCTGGTTAAAAAGTTGTGGTAAATATACGAAAGAATCATCTGCACAAGTTTTGTTTTCTGGAGTGTCTTTTGTAATGATCCGTTTTATGCATACACTTCTGTTAGATAGGTAATTATTGTTTAGTACACGCAGTATATGAAAGATGGGAAGAATTGCCGTTCCCTTGCTATTTGAAGCTCAGATCATGATTACATCTCTAGCCTTTTCCCTGAGATTGAGCTATCATGACACATATTTGCTTGCTTGTTTTTGGAAATCTTAGGAATATCATGACAACATTGGTGATCTGGATGGGCCAGAAGAGAAGGAACGAGCACAGTCAAGGATACAGAAATTTATTTCTGCTTTTTGATCGTGTTTACTAATATTCGAGTTGTTAGGTAAGATTGGGATATATATATATGATTGTAGCGGCTACTGATTGAGCAATGGCTTTCAAATGTGTTTACAGTGAGTGATATCCCATATAATTTAACCCACTTTTTAGTTTTCACGAATTGCATTCCTCCGCTGCTTAAACAATAGCAGGCGAATGGAAGGTCAGCGGGCAGTGACAACGAGGATAAGAATAACAAGGAGCTGTGATTTTATCAAGAAGTTCAGCGGCAGCTCAGGTTGCAAAGACTCGGCTCCCTTTTGCCCTACAATGAAATGCTTCATGGAAAACAAAAAGCATGAAAAATGAACGAAACATAAAAACAAAATTAAACCCATTTCACATATCCAGTTCTGTATTGTTTTACACGATTCACTTCATGTCTAGTGCTGTAATGTTTGAACCGCAGCATTTAAACTATAGTGAAAGGAAAGTAAAAGCGTTGACTCGGGCAACCAAACTATAATTACAATCGTGCACACGATCAGATTATTAACACGAAAGCAAAACCCCAAGGAAGATTATGGTTGACGCAGAAGGGTGATGGCAAATGAAATGGTGCACGCCATAAGACCGAATAAAGCCAAGAAGCCATATTTCCTGTGAAACAAACCAGTAAAAGAAAGGTATTGAAGAATATCAATTCAATTAAAGAGAGTTGAGTGTGTGATGTAGATACCCAATTTTAAGGCGATTTTGGGGGTCGCCAGTAGCATAGCCTGTGAAGTAGAAATAACGAGTGACAACATAAAGAGATCCAAGAACAGCGCTCACACATGGATGCCTCATCCCTCCCAGTATCATCATCACAAAGAATATGGGCATCAGCTCCAGCGAGTTTTGGTGACCTCTCTAATCAAATCATTTCGATTTCATGTTCGCATCCAAAATTGAATTAATTTAACCAACCAGAAATTTAGTTACCTGAACACAGTTGAAGAGCTTGGCTTCTTTGTTCTCGGATTCAACAGCGTAGAGGCTGGGATAAGCAACTTTGTACTTCTTTCGGGCTTTCCCGACTTGGGCAGTCATCCAAAAATTGAGAAAGGTATAGGTAACCAGAACAAGAACTACATACCCATAATCCCTACCCAATATTATTCCTCCTCCTCCACCCATCTATCTTCTCTTCTTCAGTTATCTCCGACTCCTTGTTTGCACTGGTGCTGTTCGTGATCGTGTCTCCTATCCCAAGCGCTCTTGTTTATAGTCCACTCTTCGTTACTCGCCGCCCAATGTTTTACGGGGAAAAATATTTAACAAAGGCGCCGGCTTTTATAGGTAAACAGTAAATGAAACACGTTAAAACGTCACTCCCTATGTCGTAATTAGAAGTATATCTTATATATCGCAATCGTTTATTTCAAAGGGTTTTGTAAAGTCAGAAACTAGCACCGGCATGATTGCTAGTTAACGCAACCTAGAGCTAACGACGGCGTGATTGATCAATTAGGAGCACATGATACACATAATATCAGTCAACTACACCAATGTCTACAATTACCAATTAGTTAGGCGGCGTATACAGAGAAACACCGATTATTCGTGAAATAACTTGACGCTTAAATAAATAGGCTTCAACCCTATAAATAGCACGGTAAATTATCTTCAAGTGAGCATTTGATTCTAGGAAAATTCTCATATGGACAAGTCTAAATATATGAGATATTAAAGTTTTCAATTTATTTATAAAAAGAATTGTTGACTAATTTAATATGAAATTAAATATTTCTTTTTTAATCGTATTTTAATACTCAATAAAAATTAAAAATAGTTCTGAGTGAAGTTGCATCATGATGTAAATAAGAATAACTAGCAGGGTCGCACTCAAGATGTTCAAAATTTTTCTAAAATCTAAGCTCGACCCAATTCTTGATTAGACTTGAGAAGCTTAGTTTAAGTTCGAGTTCAATAAGATTAAAAGCACCTTGAAGCCCAATCAAACTTAAGTAATTTGGAGTGGCTTAGGCCCAATTAGGTTGAGCCAAGCCTAATTAGAACGAGTTAGATCTAAAGGCCAACACTTTTAAATAAATATTAAATTAGCTAAAGCCCATTTAGGTTAGGTCAAGCCCAAATGGCCAGTCTTTGAAGCTTTATGCATCAATTAGTACTTCTCAATTCTCATATTGAAAGTGAAAAGACAAGGAGAAAAATAACTTCATCAATTGAACAATTGGGTCATTAACTCATTCACGAATTTCCCAGAGGACTGGACTTTTGAGCTTAACTTTGCCTAATTAAGTTTTAAGCCCCTTATCCTAAATGTGTTTTATTATTAAAAATATAGTTTTATTTAAAAATAATAACATTATTTTGTTATAGTTAGACTTTGGATCAAGCTAGGATGTGGAGCCTGACTAAAAGCCTAAAAATTTTAATAAATAAAAGTTTAAATCTGACCCAAAACCTAATAACCTCGAGCCAAGTCCGTTGTTCGTTGACTTCAAATTACAAACTAGATCCGGTTGGATTGGGCTTGATTGTTTTACTAACTCTAGGCGTGACTACCCATTTTTTTGCAACTACTTAGTTATGTTAATGCAACTATTTTCTATTGTATAAAGCAATTACACTATATTTGTCTTTGACAAAAAGAGAGGAAAGAAGAGAGTGTAAGGGACACATTTATATTTCACGCACCTCCTAAACATTTAACTCATATTAAGTTTAAGTTGGTTAATAACTATTTTTATAAATTTATTTATTATTATTGGACTTAAAATTCAATCGCCCCAAAATGTACAAAGACATTTGTGTTATTAAAGTATAATTAAAATAAGTGAACAATTTGAAAGGTACAAGGAGACTTAAAAAAAGGATTAAATAAGTTTAAACTTTCAATCCTAAAAGGTACAAGCACAAATTTTATAAAGTAAAATTATGGGAGTAAAGAAAGTAAATGTAAATTTTTATTAAAAATACAAACTTAAGTGGTATCATTGAATAAATACATAAATGCCTTTAGCTAGAGTCATAAATACTAGACTTTTAAAAAAAGGATTAAACAAGTTTAAACTTTTAATCCTGAAAGATATAAGCACAAATCTTATAAAGTAAAATTATGGGAGTAAAGAAAGTATATGTAAAATTTTATTAAAATACAAACTTAAATGGTATCATTGAATACATATATGAATGCTTTTAGCTAGAGTCATAAAAGTATTTAGTTTATCTATCTAATCTTTATATAAGAAGTTATACTCTTAAGGTACACACTTCTCATAGTTGTAATTGCTCACTTGAGTATAAGAGTGTCTCTTTGAGAGAAAATTATAGTCTTTTCAAGTGCTTTTAATTATGTCTAACTGCTAATTGTAATAATAAGAAATAAGAGGTTTTCTTAAATACATTGTTTAGCTCCATCTATGAAGACCAAACTTCTACAAAAAGTGAGCAATTCGTCAACTTGTGAAAATGGATCTTAAATAAGGTAATTCGTTATATAATCTCACTAGGATATCTTAGTAATTGAATCAATCATACTGATCTCTTAAGAGGGAGGGGTAAATTAAGTGTTTAGAAAAATAATGGCCCATAAATTTTGCAAGGATTATGTATACCTATATGATATAAGACTAAATTTAGCAAAAGGTATGAATTGCTCTCTATCTTTTAGGTATAGGTTATTGGTATCACATTATACTTTAACGTTTCCAAAATGGTACTACTAACACCCTAAATCCTAATATAATTAAGTTTTTGACAATTTTTAGTATATGTGTCATCAATTTAGCCTATATGAAGTTATAACTAGGCAATTTGGATATAACAAACGTTGACTTGATCTTAAAAATGATTTCTTTAAATATTAGCCAAAAGTGTGATTTCACTTTAATGTTTTACAAAAAGTCTAAATAAGCACCTATTATTATCTCTATTACTCCTTTTGCACCCTATTTAGGATAGTGCTATTTTAGTAACATTAGGGTGCAAAGTGGTACCAGAGATAATGGTAGGGGCTTATTTAAAGCTTTTGGGAAACATTGAGATGCAAATCACCCCTTTGGTTGACTGTATTTTATGTAAGTTTATTAGGCTAGTATTAGGTTTATAGGTCTACAAAAATAACTACTTAGAGCAATGGTAGTGTTTTCTTTAAAATTATAATGCTCAAGTAAGTGAAAAATGAGAAGTGCGAATATGCAAAGAAATCTTTAATTCAACTTGATAATAATAGTGGTTATGGGAACTTACCTTAAGATGCCTATCTTTTATAAAAGTGTAGTTAAACTCTAATTATCTCAGTAGAGTTAGGTTCCAACTTCTACTAGGTAGCTTAATTAGTCTTTGATTAGAACTCTACCTGCTCTTTTAGATGAATCTTATCTTGATTAAACTTTACCTTTCTAGATAACTAGTCCTCTTACATGAGCCTGAAGCCATATGCCTTATCAAAGGTGATGGATCGCTTTGAATAAATCAAGCCTAATTTGTACACTCATTAGAAATGTATCAACCATATTGGTTCTCTAGAATGGAAAGTGGTAAATTTAGTATCGTGTATATACTTATACGGCCATGCATGCATTCAAAAGATAAATTTTGGCTTACAAAGTTAGATACACTGCCGTGTATCCAACCATGTATCTTCATGAATTTCATTTTTTTTGGCTTATACAGTTTGATACACGAACGTGTATATGCCCAGAAATCTAAATTTTCATATAAATAGAACATTTTGACGACAAATGAAGGAGGAACTTACTTCGTGAAAGGCAGAAACTTACTCGTTCAAGACACTCATAGAGGGCTAAGCTTCCTCAATTTAGCTCGGAGGTGAAATCGACGCTGAGGAGCACATCTAAGCATATCATCTTTGTGCACCGTTGTTCTTCCCCTTGTTTTTTCTATCATGTGCTTATTGAATAGGTATTAAGTAAGAATGATTGAATGCTCTATTTGATTATTTTTATGTAAACCCATTTCTAGAATCTTAAATATAATATGTAATTGTTGTGTTTGGATTCATTTATGGCAACTAATGACATTGAATCATTAGAGATAATGTAACATAGGTTAAATAACCCAAACTTGTTTGGTTATTGCTTATATTGATCTATTTTCCTAATTGTAATGCAACTGTCTAAGTAAATCTATAGAGCTTGCTCTAAGTTGTTCGATAATTAGGTTTAATTAAAGAGCTTGTTTTGATTAAATGCATTTTAAAGGAAAACCAAGATTAACAGAGCTTGTTGTTAATTCACGATTAATAGTTCTAATAGAGGTGTGAAAATGATAAAGCAATAATGTATGTTTAATTGTGTTTAGGCTAAGATTGATATGAAGTTGATTAGAAATGTTGAAAGGTTAAAGCTAGCAGAATGTTTGAGATGAGTGATTGATCAGATAGTAGCTGGATGATTGACCTATTTTGTGAGTTTGATCAATTATGTAATAACCACAAGTGAACAACATAGTTGTAGTTAGTGGAAGCGTGTCGTAACACTACACAAAATAAACTAGACCTACAATTATAGTAGTAGTGAGTTTAAGTTGATCCTATAGAAAGTGTTCAATTAGCTTTTGAAATAAAATTAATTTGTGTTTAGGTTTAGGGGGTTTTGGTTTATCAAATAAGAAAATAAAATGAAACTAAACTAATAAAAGAAAATTAAAGAAAACATGAAAAATGATGAAATTGGTGAATTTGTTAGGGACCCGGTTCTTTGGGGCCTACACCCAATTAAACATATTTCACTGAAATGTTGTCTTTACATCTCTACTTGAACTATTGGTAGTAGATTAACAACAAGCTCTGTTAATCTCGGTTTTTCCTTACAAATGAGAAAAACATACCAATCTAAGCAATAATCATATAAGCTCGAATTATTTAACCTAACTTATGTTATCCCTAATGATTACAAACCATTAGTTGCTACAAATGAATTTCAACATAACAATTATAGATTACATTGAATATTCTAGCAATGGGTTTGTAATAAAACGATCCAATGAACACATTAAAACTATCTTTTCACAATACCCAAATCCATACACATTCGGATAACATAATCAATTTCTAAAGAGAAAAAGAAAACAACTATACAAGGAGAAATACACTTAACTGGGTCGTCGATGTCGATGTCATCTCCGAACCGGTGTTGGGAAAGCTACCCCTCCATGGGTCTCTCCATATATGAGAGCTTCATCGCCCTCTCTTCTTTCGTCTCCCTAGAGCTCCTCTCCTTTTTCCTTAGCTGAAAACACACATGTTCTTTTCATAACCACTTTGTCACACACCCCTCGGCTTATATTAGAAACTAGGTTAAAAAAATAGGTGAGGAATAACTCACGCACATGTATGTATATTGCATAGCCGTGAGTTAAAACTCACTACTATGCAATAATTTGGCACGGTCGTGAGTCCTCCACTCTTTGTTCTTCTCGTTCTTCTCCAGCAGCCGTGAACATGATTGTCCACTCTACATGCAGCAACCTTCTTTTTTTTGGTTTATGTTGTCCACTAAAATCATCTTGGCTTTATACCTTTAACCTTACTTCCTCCTTATAGGAAAGCTCTTACTATTCTTTCTAGTGCCTTGATTACCTTTATTTATAGACCTATATGCTTTAAATAATATATATGAAGGAAGCATGGCATAAATTTTATCAACATTAGTCTTCCTATATGAGATAAGTCCTTGTTAGTCTAGTGGTTGAGTCTTTTTTGGATTTTTTCACTAAAGGAATGTGATCCTTATACCTTAAATTCTTTGTCGCTAATAGCAATCCCATATATGTAAAAGGTGGTTGTATGACTTGGAAACCTGGTACTATTGAAAGCAAATATACTTTTTCCATAGTCCTAAAATATAAGATTAGTTGGCCTTTGTTGTGATTCATATCAAGGCTAAAAAGTTCTTTATATATCTTCAAGTTAGAGATGATTGTATAAATAATCATATCATTAGTCGTATAGAAACTAAGAGATCATTTGCAAACATAAGTTAGTAAGATTGGTTTCCCTGCATTTTTATGATATTTAGAGCCTAGGCTTAGGGAGATGTTGTGACTTAACAATCTTAAGAAAGCTTCAATGGATAGAATGAATAGGTAAAGGGACAGAGAGTCCCCTTTCCTCTATCCTTTTCTTCCTTTGAGGAATCTTGAAGGTTCCTCATTAATTAGGATGCTGTATAAAGTGGTGGAAATGCACTCCTTGATTCAAATGCAAAATTGATTTAGAAATTCAACTACCTACGGTAACTGCAAAATGAATTCCTAACTTATCAAATCAAATGCCTTATTGAAGTCAATTTTTAAGGCACAATTTTTTGAAGCTCTTTTTTATGCATAATCATTAAATAATTCTTGTAAAAATAGTATGTTATCGCCTATAACTCTACCCTCTAGGAAAGCTCCCTGTGAGTCTTCTATCATTGAGTGTGATACTGATTTTAACCTAATGGCCAATATCTTTGAGATATCTTTGTATATAAAATAACAACAAGCTATTAGCTTGAAGTGGTTTAGAGAGCTCAACGTTTTGTTTCTTTAAAATTAAGCAGATATGTTGTTTCGTAAAATTCTTTTACCATCTTGCCGTTAATGAAGAACTCCTGAATTGCATCTGTTACCATATATCATATCATTACCCATGCTTTATGGAAAAGGAATTTGTTGAATCCATCTAGGTCTGAAGCATTTTGGGGATTCAATTTAAATATCACTTTTTCAATCTCCTGAATAGATATTGGATTGCACTAGGAGTTTTTTAATTCTTCACTAAATTGACTGTTTATAAAGGGTCTCAAGAGAGGAAGTGAGGATCTAAATTTGCATTTTACCTAAAAAAACCACTAAATAATAGTAGAATTCATCCTTTAGCTCATATTGCATGGAAATTTTAGTGCCATCATCTTATATTAGGGAGAAGATCGTGTTAGTTATAGAGATGGCTTTGATTGAATTATGAAAAAATTGGTGTTCTTATCACCATTACCTTTGTGCCATTTCTTCTTCTTTGACTAAAAGATCAATAGTTTTTTAGTTCAATAATGCGTGGGGCTTGGAACAAAATATTTTTTACAGCTTTAGTGTTTTCCTTTGTGTGAAGTTATCTCATAGTATTAAGTTTGTTCATTTCTTGTTGATAAGGTTTGTCTTCCTTGCACATATAAAGATTTTGGTCTCTATAATCTCTTGTTGTATGCATTTGGTTTTAGTTTCAGCAAAGTCATCTTCCTCTAGCAAGAAGTTATTAAATATGTAAGGGCTCTATCTGGCATTGTTGGTTTCTAAGTCTTATATGATAATTAGGCTATGATATGAGATTCTCGTGGCTTCAAAGATTGCTTTGCATAAAGGGTATTTATCAATCCAATCCCTATTAACTAGTGCATGATCCAATTTTTTTACGCAACCACCTTTGGTTTTGTTTATTGCTGCAAGAGTGTAACCAACCTTCCATTTTCAAATTAGTCACTCCTCTGCTTTGCACACAATCTCTAAGGTCAATCTTGGACCAACATACCCCTCTATCTCATCCTTGTGGAGTACAGTAAGTCACCAAGTATTATCCAAGGCCTTTGCATTATTGAGTGGATATTTCTTAGTTTCTCTTAAAAGATTATTCTTTGAAAGTTAAAGTTTGAGGCATACACAACTGTAACATTTATTCTGAGATTACCTCGAAGCATTATCACTCTAAGGTGCATCATTTGATAATTAGAATTTACTATGTTAATCATTACCCTTCAAGAATCAAATGCCACTATTATGTGGTCAAGATTGTGGTATTGGTTGATTTGATAGGAGTGTCCAAAAGCTACCTATCAATGTAGAGAATGTTCATATGATCTTGTGTAAGAAATTTTGGAACCAATACCTCCTTTTGTTAGTTTTTTGTCGATCATTAACAACAAACATCCATAAGAATCATTTCTCTACAACATCATTTCACATGATAAATAACTCAAATAAAAAGTCATATAGACTAATCGAATGGCAATAATTTTCTATTTTATGCTTTCTCACTTTTAATAAAGACAAGTTATTGTTTGGTGGATTGAGATAACTTTTATTAAAATTACTTATCACATGGAATGGTGTTGAGAGGAAACGATAGTATATGGACTCTCATCTTTAGTGGCTTTGATGAAAGACTAATAAAAGGGAGTTTTAGTTCTAAAATTGGTAATATGTAAACTCTTGTATTACGAATTTAGACTATACGAAATATTTCTATTACAGATGAAATTATAAGATTGTATGACCAAATTTATATTTTTAATATCTTCTATAAAATAGTAATGGATTTGTACATAAAAATGTAATAGGATTAACTCTTAATATCTTTCATAATGCATATGAAATTTAATGTTCTTTTATAAAAGATTATATAGCATGTTAATAAAAGTAATAAAGTCACTCCCCATGTTATTGAAGAAAAAGTAAGGATAACATGTAAATTAAAATATGATAAATTTAATTATTATTAAAGCATTATTGTAAAAAATATTGAATGTTTATGGAATTTGTTAATATTTTGATATCAATCATATTAAAGAAACAACATACTGTTCAATTCACCTAATGATTTAATTATTTGAATGTTTATCAATTTTGATTATGTAAGTTTAAGAATATAAATAAAATATAGCACGAATTGTATTGGGTTTGAGTTAAAGAATTAAAAATAATGTTAATATCATAAAAACTTTTAGTTTTATATCCTTTTTTAGATATGTTATTAATTATATAATTATATAATTTATTTCTCTTATTTAAATATGAATATTATAATTTTTTGTTCGTTTAACTAAATTTTTTTAATCTCTGTTTAACTATTTTTTTTTTGTCTCAATTCAAATATTTTTTATAAAAAGTGAAATTAAGATGCAAATTATTCATTTCTTGCTTGATGAGGTCTAGCTTCTTTGCACATATAAATATTTTGGTCCCTCTGATCTCTTGTTGCATGTATTTGGTTATAGCTTTAGTAAAGTCATCTTCCTTCACCAGGAAGTTATTGAATCTAAAAGGGTCTTTCTGGCACTGTTGGTTTCCATGTTTTATATAATAATTGGGTTGTGATATGAGATTTTGGGGGCCAATCCTCATTAACTAGTGCATGCTTCCAGTTTTCCTAAAAAGCCACCTTTGGTTTTGTTTATTAGCTCAGTAGTAACGGCCTTCCATCTTTAAGTTAGTCATTCCAATGCTTTCACCACAGTCTCTAAGGTCAGTGTTGTAGGATCTTGGATCAGTGTATCCTTCTATCTTGGTCCTGTATACAGGGTCATTCATAACGTTTTATAGGCCTTGAGCAAAGTAAAAAGAAGGGTCCCAATAAATCAACAATAAACAAATATGTAAACTTTAAAAGCATATTTTTATTATTAAAATTTAATACTCATACATAAGTGACTCAATTTATAAGTCCATATACTCAACAAAATACTACATGATCATAACATCAACTAATAACATCTTGCAAATATCAGCAACAATAAAATCATTAAAAATAGTAGCAGTAACAACAAAATAGCAGTAGTCGTAATCGAACAGTAATATCAGATTGTAAAACAGCACAAGAATTGAACTAACAAGCACACAGATGAACATAATTTATGAAATACAATTTTCATACATTTTTATATGTAAAATCATCAATAATAGTATCAATATCAATATTGTCTAACATATTCTTCTCGATACATAAAATAGCTAAAACATTCAACCCCTTTTGTGACATTAATGACCTCAAATAGGTTTTCAATAATTTTAACTTGAAAAACTTCTCTCAGCTGATACTATAATCATAGGTATATTTAATAGAATTTGATAAGTGATCGAAACATTTAGATAACAATCTACAGCTTTAACAAATTCTAAAATTTTAACTAATGATGTTAACTCATTGGGCAAAGTCATTTGCAACATTTTTAATTCAGAAAAATCATCTAAATCCATATCTGACATATTATCATGAGAAAAAGTTGTTGTAAAATTAGTGCAACAATCTCTTAATTCATTATCATCCAATAACATCAACTTATTTGAATCAAATAAGAATCCAAAAATATTTCCAAATGTTGTTAATTATTCAAATATATTCTTCAACAAAGCAATTTCCATATCCACAATAACTAGAAAGTAATTAACTTTGAAAGAATCCTCGACTGATTGTATTTATCCACCTGATCATTTTCATCAAATTATCTTTTCCGAATAATACAACGTCTAGTTGGAAATGTAGGCTCTGCATTCATCTTATATGCAAGACTTTTGACAATATTCATATTAGAGGCAAACTTTTTATCTCTATATTTCTCAAAAAATACCCCACACCTTCTAATTGCTCTACGGTAGCATCAATGTACATAGATTTAGACTGCAACTTTTTACTCACCATATTAATAGCAAATAAAATATCATATCAAATAACCATACTAAGTAAAAACTCAAAACTCTCAATTAAACTAACCAAACTTTCCACTTCACTCTTTGACTTGACTTCATCATAAGATCTAGATAATTCCATCAAAGCCAATCTTATTTTAGGAGCTTGAAATTTAATAGCTATTAACACTTTTATTTGACTTTCCTAACGAGTGTTAGCAAATAATTTCATGGTTAAGCCCTAAACATTATTAAGTAAAATCTTCCATCTTTTAAAAGAACTTGAAAATAATGCATATAGGTGTTGCATAACTTCAAAAAATGAAACAACTTCAATATAAGAATGTTACGTATCACTAAAAGTAAGATTAAGATTATAACAAGCACATGACATATATAATGCTCTAGGATTTATTTCAAGTAATCGTTTTTGAAAACTTTGAAATTTTTCCTTCATATATTAGAACTATTGTCATAACCTTGACCCCTCATATTATGGTATTCTTATCATGCTTCATTAAATCTCATCTATATATTTATACGAGATCTATATAAATACATGAATAAGATTTTAAAAAATATGATAAAAACATTATAATTGGAATAAAAAATCTGATCCCCTTTTTATTAGTCTTTTGCAATCATTAACAACGAATGTCACAAGAAATGATTTCCTTGTAACATTATTTCACATGATAAGTAAGTCAATTAAAAAGTCGCATGGACCAATCAAATGGCAACACTTTACTTTTCTATGGTAATTGTTGCTGATTTTTAACCTTTCTCACTTTTTACACAGAAAAATTATTCTTTGGTGGACTAAGAAGATAGCTTTTACTCGAAGGACGAAACGATAGTATGTGGACCCTCGTCATGATAGCTTTGATGAAAGACTAATGAAATAGAGTATGGCGCATGTTGCCGAAACACATCCTTGGCCTCTGTCGGGGGTCTTCTTTGGGACAGTCTAGAGCTTGGCTTGGTGGATTTGCGCAGCTTATCGGCCGATGTTCCTCAGTTACGGCTGAGCTCTGGGGTATCTACTCGGGTCTCCTATTAGCATGAAACCTTGGCTTCCGGCGTGTGATACTGGAACTGGACTCTCTTCTGGTGATCGATCTACTGTCGGATGGCCCGCATCGTTCTCTCACTCTCAATCCTATTGTCCGGAGCATCAATGAGCTTTTGAACCGGAATT
>JANIPN010000007.1:6246366-6264080 GCA_027478595.1 Erythroxylum anguifugum
CTCGTGAAGAGATGGTTAATGTAGTTTGGTTTATTTAAACAACTGTATTAACCATCTCTTCACGAGATCGAGCAACCTATTTATGGCTCTCCTCCTAGATTACTAGGGCATAAACTCAACTCAACGATGGCAGTGGACCATAGCTTAAGACATTTATTCGAATATCTCCATAAAGTGCATTATCAAGACCCATAAAAAAATTGGGGCACCTTCTCTTCTTCTTGCTCCACCATATATTCCTTTGCAAGCTCATATTTGCAACCTCCACATCAATATGTCGAGCCCGCCCCCACCCCCGCTATGTTGTTATAAATTGTCCTAGTTATTTTATAATTTTAACATATTCTCTTACTTGATAAATTTGCATAACATTACCAACTGAGAACTGCTCCTTTAAATCATCCCATAAATCCTTGACATTGTCCATATATGACAGTGTGGATTGAATTTTTAGATCTATAAAGATCATAATCCATTGAATGAGCACAAAATTTAGGCTCCACCAGTCGTTGATTTGTTCAAAGTCGTCCATAGACTTTTTTATAATTTCATTAATGAAATTCGCTTTCCGTTTGGCCTTAAAGGCATTACGCATTGCCTTAGGCCACTCATTCTAATTTTACTCTCCTTTAAGAGTCATTACATAGATATTCAACCTATGATTATCTCTATTAATAAAGATAATAAAGTAAGGTCGAGTCAATTGTTTTGGTTTTCTTGTTGTCTCCTATCATGCTTTTGACGTCTCTTTCAGTGTCTAAAAATATGTTTAAGCTCTGACACTATGAAGAATTTTATGTAGAATGACCTACTTTTCATTAAGCAAAGCCACATCATATATATAAATAGAAACAAGGAGCTATAACTAATCCTAACATCCTAAGAAAGACATAAGACTAAATATAGATACATAATACTTTCCCTAATATTATTTCACAATATTTTAATATGATATTGATATAATTGGAACATTCCATATATGCGATATAGTTTGTTTTTTGTAAGAAAATTATCTTATTTATTTTTGTTAAATGAGTGTTCTTAATTGAACACTTCAAGAAAAATAAGATTTAGTGATGGAATTTATTGACCAAATGGAAAGGTTTTCCTTCGGTAAGCTAAGTTAGGAACAGAATTTACCAACGGAATAAGTCGTCGGAGAAATAGTCGTAAGGAATAATTGACGACGGAGCATAAATTTTTTGTCGTTAATACACCAACAATTATTTTGTGTTCCGTTATTATATTTAGCAACGGTAGTTTTATAATATCGGTAAATTTAGCGACAGACAAGGCTTCTCGGTCAGTAAATTTACCGACAGATTTACCAAATCCATTGGTTAATTCACATTAATTATACTGATGGAACTTAGTAATCCGTCAGTAAATTCATTATATTTTACCGCAGATTTTGGTTTTCCGTCAGTAAATTTACTGATACTATTTTTTTATTTTTCCTGCTTTTAATTTTATTTGATAATCTTATGATTGATGTATAATTTTTACAACTATCAGCTATTTATTGATAGTATATTGATTTGTTTCCACATTTAATTTGATAAAGCAGAAAGTTGATTGATGATATAAAGTTATCTTAATTGATAATAAAAAATTATTTTGTACAACAATAATTATTTAATTTATACAAAATGACTACAACTATGCTATTCATTTGATGAATGTGGATGCCCTGAATGTTGCAATGAGGTGCTGCCCTTCCCCTTAAACTTATCCATCTAATTACGGAGGTGGGCAATGTACTCCATCGACTGTTGCAACTGAGTTGCCAGTTTCTGTATTGTGTTTCGAAGCTCATGGACTTCATTGGATGCGGAACGCCTACTAGATGTTGCTGTACTGGATGTGGAGGATTATGAATAACATGTGTTCGCAAATGAACCTAATTTGGACATCCTTCCATGATGTTCCCTACCACCCACTGCATGAAGATAGGTTTGACTCTCATCAACATCTTCAGACTATTGAGACTATCGTTGAATACTTTCTTGTATTTAGTCCTATCATAAGGCAATGTTTATATTAATAAGTGATAATTATTAAGCCTTAATATTAAAGCATAAATTTCACATACATTTAGTTTTCTACATTGGGTGTTAACGAAGGTCACATCGTTATGCTTCTTAGTATGAGTGTGCAAAAAGAGCTGACGGAGTGTAGGCCTCCTGCCCACAGATTTTTCTTGCATCAAAATAAAATATTATAAGTGAACTACAATTTACAAAAATTTTGGCAGAATTTTCTCTATTTTTATAATATTTATCCCCTATTGAACAAAGAAAGTAACTCAACAACACAACCATATATGGCATCAGACATTTATAACATTATCATTCTCCATAATACACATATTTTCATTCCAAAATTCACACATAAAACTAAATTAAAATACATCAAAGTAAAAAAATCAGAATATAAGTATAAAGTGTAGATACTTACAAGTCTCTCTGCTTGCTCATAGTGGGTAATAGATATTCCAGTGTGACTCTCTTCCCCTAGTCCTCCACATCTGTTGGTAGAATTACGCTTTGAAATAGACATTGCCTCAGGTGATGTCCAATACTGCTGCCAATGACTCCATATATCTTTAGAAATATAAGGAGGTCATACACCAGTCTTATGTATCACACCAACAAAGTCTCTATAACATGTACAAGCTTGTCTCTCCCATACTTTATAAATAACCGTGTCAAAATTAGAATCCCAAAAAACTTCTTTCTGAAAAAAAGGGGAAAATATACGATAAGTACTTATAACCTACAATATTTATCTAATTAATGTATAAATATTAAATAGAAAAAAATACAAAAAATATATTTTTTGTACCTTAAACTCCTAATAATAAAATTCCATTGTCAACTGAGAGATATTTCTTCTCAACCTCAAGGGTCTCACACAATGTAAGATGAGATTTGGCGACTTACATTAATCCCTTTTTTTATGGCCAGTTGTGCATACATGATACGAGTCATGTGCTACGGTATTTATCCATTTTGTTGAACTTAAACATCTTTCATTCAAGAAATACCGTACAAATGATAGTTCAAACATACTCAATGTTTAACTTGAGTTCACTTATCTACTCAAAACCTGTTCAGAACTCACATCTGGCAATGTAAGACAAATATAGTGATTAAGAAATCGCATTGAACCAATTTCTTTGCGGCATTTATGGGTTAAGTTTCTTGCTCTCAATTATCACCTAGATAATAAACTTTAAACTTGCCTCATCTTTAGCGAGCATAAACATCAAAGGTGATTTCCCATGTGAGAGGTCCAATCTATAATCTGTCTCATATACATGTGATTTATCCCAAAATATATTTATGCAAAAACACATATATTCATGAATCAAATGATACACAATGTATAATCTTCATCAGACATTATATCCAAAATATAACATTATAATGAGTGAACATACATAGAGAAATGTTTATCAGTACATTTCAACATCTACATAGTTCTAGCGACTTTACATGCCTAATGTATACATCTCTGGAAATTGGCTTTATAATTGGGTCTGCTATCATATCTCGCGTAGATATGTATCTCATGTTCACTTCTCCTCGTGCAACTATATCTTTCACATAATTATACTTGGTATCTATGTGCCTTGTCTTATAATGAAATTTGGGGTTTTTAGTATAAGCGATTGCAGTTTGACTATCACAGTTGATGGTCACTGGATTAATTTCACTTTTAATGACTCCTAAATGCACTAAGAATCAATGAAGCTGCATAACCTCTTGTGATGAAGTTGAAAATGCTATAAATTCAGCTTCCATTGTGGATAATGCAACACAAGATTGTTTCTTACTTTTCCATGATATTGCTCTTTTGCTTAATAAGAATACATATCCTGAGGTAGATTTTCTTTCATCTAAATCTCCTCCCCAATCTGCATCTGTATACCCTTGTATACATAGATCATTGCCTTAATAACATAATGCATAGTCCACAGTTCCCTTTAGATACCTTAATATTGTCTTTACTGCTTTCTAATGTGCTTGGCTTGGATTTGATTGATATTTGCTCACCATCCCAACAACGTAGCAAAATAGTCTTTAAAACAAATAAACACAAAATTGGGCCCCTAATTTAGGCCTTGTTTCGCATCCTGTCGCAAACCTAGCCGCGGTCAAGATCTTCCATGTACTTCAGAGTTAACTGGTCCGCATCAATAACCTACCCATATCCACCAAACACAAGTTCACACAATTAATGCACAAGACATCACAATAAATGCATCTAACTACCAATTAAGAACACAAAACATACTTCTTACCTATCAAGCTTTTAACTCTTCAATTCTTCAACTAATACACCAATCCTCTACTTCACTTCACATACACGACAATCACCATGGTAAAGGAGGTAGAAGGTTTAAGCTTTAATACATGAAAAGGAAGCACTTCAGGTGAAGGAGAAGAGTAGCAATTAAGCTAGAATAATTGAAGAAAACCAACGAAGAAGCAAATAGGAGGAGGTTTCGGATGAGAAAAACAAAGGCAACCTTCACTCTTTCAAATTTTTTTGGAAGTGTCGTGAATGATCAAGACATTAAATGAGTTTAAGAGTGTCATGACACATGTCTTGACACTTGCCACTGCATGAGGAAAAAAACAAAAATCAATTAATAACTTTTAATAAAAGAACCCTAATAGAATGTAATTTCTAGGTCATCCAATTCCAATGGCTCTAATTATAATCCCAAAATCATTTACCTCAATTTCCAGTGCCATTGGATAGAAAAAATTTTTTGTAACGGAAACCAATCAGTCCGCCACTTGGCGATTTTTTCCCGGTCCGAAAATTTTCTCCCAAAATTTCTAGAAAATTTCCTAAATTTTTCCAAAAATAGAAAACACATAACAATCTACTCTAATTAATTTTTTAAAGCACAAAAAACTACATTTTCCACAACAAAATCATATTTAGGCACATATACCAGGAAATGTCATGAATGCATGTACAGTCATTTTCATGTGCAAATTTTACTATTCACGTGTAAGGGTATGCATGAATATTTCAAAACAATCCTAAACACTCTCAGCCCTTTCCAAATTACTATTCTACCCTTCCCATCGGGGGTGGGATGTTACATGCATTGTCTGTCAAAATGTGTCGTCTACATAAGACGCTTCATCTGTAATGACGTCACATCGTCTATGATGATGTCACTTCATCTCTAGGAATTCATCGTCTGTAGAGATGCATCGCCTGTTAAGATGTAGCATCTGCATAGGACGCTTCGTCTGTGATGACATCACTTCGTCTTAATCGTTGCATCGTCTTAAGTTGACTTTGCTTCGTCTTAAGTTGACCCCGTATCATCTTAAGCGTTGGATCGTCTTAAGTTGACTTTGCTTCTTCTTAAGTTGACTCGAGTTTCGTCTGTACGTTGTTTCGTCTGCTTTGTGGCATTCGTCTGCCTTCATCCATTGGTTTGTTTTGCAGCATTCGTCTGCCTTCGTCCATTCATTTGTTTAGCGGCATTCGTTTGCCTTCGTCCATTCGTCTGTTCTACAGCATCCTTTTGCCTTGAGGCATTCGTCTGCCTTCGTCCATTCATCTGTTCTGCAGCATTCGTCTGCCTTTGTCCATTCGTTTATTCCTCGGCATTCGTCTACGTTGTGACGTTCATCTGCCTTCTTCCATTCGTCTGTTTCGCAACATTCGTCTACTTTGTGGCATTTGACTGCCATCGTTCATTCGTCTGTTTTGTTTGTTCTCTAATCGTCTGACCCTATCGTTTGTACCATTTTTGGCTCCTCGGATGATAGACTTCGTCTTTGAGGTCTTCATGAAAGTGGCAGATCTTGAAGTCCTCTTTCGAATTCCCCAAAGAACACCTAAATTCGACAACCTTAATGAAAGTTATTCCAAATTGTCCCCAGAGTAGATCTATTATGGTTGAGGGAAAATACTATTTTCCGTCAGATGTCTCCGAATGTTTGGGTTCCGAAATCGGGGCCCAATATGATCGCTTTATGCCGAGTGATTTTAGACCTTGGCTGGTCATTTTTGCTTAATGGTCGTCTAAAAATAAAAGTTTGTTTTAAAAGATGTTTACGATATGGCCATGGCAATTACATACTTGAGTTAATACATTGGAAAGATGAGAATAAGGTGTGCTTATTAAAATATATGCAAGATAGTTTAGTAATTTCTTACCTATTTTATACATGTGATTTATTTGATGTTTTTATTAAGAAGTTACAATATGGAGGATCATTTATCTTTCTTGTGGCGACGCTAATGATAACATATGTTAAATATATAGAATAACTATATGAATTAAATGATGTACTCTTAGGAAATTAGAGCGAGATCTAATCTCACATATAGTAAAATGAGAACGAAAATTTTCATTTAATTTTCCAAAAGTCAAGATCATTTAAATTCTTTAACATAATTAACACATAAAATATAATGAAGTATGAATCATTATTCATAATTTATTGTTAAATTTGATCATTTTCTTGTCGTTTTTCTAGAATTGTTTCTAAAATTGGCTCATCTTAACCATTTTAGTTATACATGTGCCTAACCTTTAATAATATCTACAAAATGTTTTGAGAGAACTCTACAAGTAATGTAGAGAGGGTTGGATGATAAGTGATAACTCTCTTGGAACCTAAGCTTATTTATAATAGAGTTTAAACTTTTTAATAATTTAATTAAAATAAAATTATAATTTTTAATAAAACTTTAATTAAAATTATAATTAATTCTAATTCAATACCAATTGAGCTCAAATAAGATATAATATCTCATATTAATCTTTATTTATTAAATATCTCATATTTAATCTTAAAAATTTCTCAAACTTTACAATCAAGTCCAACTTGATTAAATTATCTTTTCTCTCATCTATTGTTCTTTATATGTGATCCATTACTAAACATGTTGGCAATAGCTATAAATTATAAACTTGAAATTATATTTAAGATTAAATAAATTAAACTATTTTAATTTATCTTTAATTTTATAATTAAATAATTTACATCCATATATCAAGATTTACGTCTAGCAGCGCATGATAACTATTAGAATATCAAGAATGTCAAAGTGTATTTGAATAACCTTTACGTGCTTAATTTTTATGTATAATTTAATTCTTTTGTTATACAATATTACGTCTACTAACCAACCACTTGAACTTGTGCACATGGATTTATTTGATCCCACTAGGACTCAGAGTTTTGGTGGTAAACATTTCAGTTTTGTTCTAGTAGATGATTACTCTAGAATTACATGGGTTTATTTCTTATCAAAGAAGGATGATGCTTTTGAAGTGATTGAAAAGTTTTGCAGAAAATTTTAAATAGAAAAAGGGTATTGCATTACTTCAATTCGGAGCAATCATGGAGGAGAATTTGATAACATAAAGTTTGAAGAATTCCGTGACAACAATTGTATAACTCATAACTTCTCTTGTCCAAAAAAGCCTTAGTAAAATGGAGTTGTAGAGAGAAAGAACATAACGTTGGTTGATATGGCTAGGACCATGCTATGTGAAAGGGGACTACCTTATGGATACTGGGTAGAAGCAGTATCCACAATATGTTATGTACTTAATAGATGTCTTACAAGACCTATTCTGAAAAAGACCCCCTATGAGTTGTGGAAAGGAAGAAAACCAAATGTTCCTTACTTTTGAGCATTTGGCTGCAAGTGTTTCATCTTAAACAATGGAAAAGACAACCTTAGAAAGTTTGATGCGAGATCAAACGAATCTATTTTCTTAGGCTACAGAACCAACAGTAAAGGATTCTAAGTATATAATGAAAGAACAAAGAAGATATCAAAATCGATACATGTGGTATTTTATGAAGCACTTCCTTTAACAATAGCAACTGACTTAGATGATGAATAGCATCCTTTGATTCCTAAAAATACATCGAAAAATCAAACTACTCTTAAAATACCTTTAGAATCACAAAATCAAGAAGGTCCCTCTAAAGCTAGAATAGAGCAGGCTCCTTCATCTTACCAGGAACCTATGCAATGAAAAACACCGAGAGAATAGAGAGGTATACACACAATTAGAACCAAAGTCTATTAAAGAAGCTCTTACTAATAAGAATTGGGTCTCAACTTTGAAAGATGAGCTCAGTTAGTTTGACAAGAACAAAGTATGGAATTTGGTGCCTTGTCAATCAAACAAGTCAGTTATTGGAACTCGTTGGGTGTTTCGAAACAAACTTAAAGAAAATGGTAAGGTGGCAAGAAACAAAGCTATACTTGTAGCTTAAGGCTAGAATCACCAGCAAGGTATTGATTTTGATGAAATTTATACATATGTTGCTAGATTGGAATCGATTAGAATTTTACTTACCTTTGCATGCTATAGAAACTTCAAGTTGTTCCAAATGGATGTTAAAAGTGCATTCTTAAATGGTTACATTAACGAAGAAGTATTTATTAAGCAACCCTCAGGTTTTGAAGATGAAAACCATCTGGATTACGTGATGAAGTTAACCAAAGCTCTGTATAGTTTAAAGCAGGCTCTTTGAGCTTGGTATGAGAGGTTAGGTAACTTTCTACTTGAGAATAACTTTGAAAGAGGAAAGGTCGATAAAACCTTATTTATTAAGAGAAAGGAAAATGATTTGCTCATGGTGTGTTGAATGCAAAAACAAACTACTTGTTTTTCGCTAAAAAACGTAAGTATATGAGTCGTTACTTGTAGTAAAAGGCGGATATTGTCCCACAGAGATTGTGCTTAGGCATCATTTAATTCATATTGTTCTTTGTTTAAGACTTAAATTCAAATAATAAAAACTGAAAAATAATCTAAATTAAATAAACTAGCAATGAACAAATAATGTAACAAAAGAGCAGAAACTTTGATCTCAAGATTAAAGATTAGAGATCACTTTTTCCTTATCTTGTTTCCTTACTATCTTGTTGATTAAATTATGCCTCACCTAAGACGTCCTCATGTCTCACTCACCCTCTCTCAAGGTATAATCTCCCTAGCCAAATTAAATGGAACTGAATATGCAATCTCTCAATCTACAAGATCAGCCTACTAATTTAACTAGTTATGAAGCTGTCCTATGGGTAATCAACTAATTAGTCAAGATCTTTCTCTAACTAATCAATTAACTTGATAAATGCAGGTCTATAGGGTGACAATTCTCATTGTACAGCCCTACACAATTTACCCAACTCAAATTCTCAATATATTGTAAGGTTTAAACACAACATTTATCAAAAGCATTCATTCATTCAAAACAACAAAGTAAGAGTTCAACAAGTAGTTTAAAAGTAATCTCTATAATAAATTCAACTACTCATAATAGGAAGAACTTCAACCATATCCATATTCTTTAGAATACAAAACATACTGAAATAAAAATAAAAATAAAACAAATACAATGGTAGCTTTCTTCCCTTTTTGTATCTAAAAATATGGAATGATGGAAGCTCTTGATTGTTAATCCCGATCCCCACCTTTTGCACCTCGAAGCTTGTGACTTTTCATGAACAATCGATGAAAAAAAATATAAATGGTGACTACAAAAATTTGTGTATCTCTAAGGAATGCCTAAGGTTTTTTCTATTCAGGGTAACCTAGGGTCTTTTCGGGGTTCAAAAAGTCCCTTGAAAACTTGAGTCTGGAAGTGTCCCCATATTTGTCCCAATGATGCCCACGATCGTGGCCTATATGACATGATCATGGTCCTTGAGTAAGCTATCTGTCATGATCGTAGCCTGCCTGCCACGATCTTGGGCTTGTGTTATGGACTAAGTTCACTCTAAAACTCCTTTGTTCTTTGTTATTGACCCTGAAAGTAGCAAACTCATCAAAACACCTCAAATACACAACAATGAAGATCAAAAGCATACTCTAACCTATAAAACATGTAAAACACAAATATTTAACAAACTAACACAATTCTAACCTAAACACATACTAAATAATCAAATTAACAACTAAACACACACAAAACTACCCACTAAAACATGATGCAATCTACAACTATCATAGTGAAAATATATGTTGATGACATAATATTTGGTGCTACTAATCCATCCTTCTGTGAAGAATTCTTAGTGTTAATGTAGGGGAGTTTGAAATGAGTATGATGGGAGAATGATCATTCTTTCTCAGATTACAAATTAGACAAACAGAAAAAGGAATATTCATCAACCAAGATAAATACACAAAGGAACTCATCAAGAGATATCATTTTGAGAATGTCAAACTAATGGGTACTCCAATATAGACTAGAACTAAACTTGATAAAGATGAAGAAGGCAAAGCTATGGATGAGACAAAGTATAGAGGAATGATTGGATCACTAATATATCTTACAAGCTCAAGACCAGACATTATGATTAATATGTGTCTTTGTGCACGTTTTCAATCAAATCCAAAGGAAAGTCATCTTCAAGCAATCAAAAGAATCTTTTGATATCTCCACGAAACTATGGATTTTAGACTATGGTATCCAAAAACTAAATCATTTGACATAGTGAGCTATTGTGATGCAGATTATGCAGGTGATAAAGTCAATAAAAAAAGTACAAGTGGTTACTGTCAATTTCTTGGAGGATGTTTAGTATCTTGGTCCTACAAGAAGCAAAATTGGACAGCACTTTTGACAACTGAAGCGGAATACGTAGCAACTATCAGCTGTTGTACTCAAATCTTATGGATAAAGCATCATTTACAGGATTTTTCTCTAAGCTTTTCTCATATTCCTATATTATGTGATAATACAAGTGCTATAAAATTTTCTAAAAATTTTGTGCTTCATTCTAGAACTAAACATATAGAAATCAAACACAATTTTCTTAGAGATCATGTTTTAGAAGGAACCATTGATCTTTTGCATGTTAATACTAAGAATCAAGTAACTGACATTTTCACCAAGTCACTCTTTGAAGATAGATTTTACATGTTAAGAAAAGAGATTGGTATGTGCAAACTCTCTAATATTATTTTTGCATGAATATTCTCTACTACTTGTCCTTGTCTTTCACTTAGCAGGCTCCTTCTATTATGATTCTTAACAAACTCTCTCCTGGTTTGGTAGGCTCCTTAGAATTTAGACAACCCTTCATCTTAGAAAGCTCCTCTTGGTTTAATAGAGCAAGATTACATGTGTCCTAAAATAGGAAGTCATTAATGGCACTGTTTTAACTTTTAAAATGCATGCGCAATCTGACAATTCTACGTACATATTTTTCAGAAGATACGCTACTGATTACGCTTCCTCTTCTAGTCTATATGTCTACTCATCATCTCATGAGATCAATGCTCAAGAATCACTCAGTATACCTTAAACAACATTATCTTGTCTTCTTTATTATTCTCTTTGCAGCCTAACTCTTTGCATTGCCTCTACTTTCTCTCTCAAACTTCACCAAACTTACTTACAATGACAAGAACAAAATCAAAAGGATAGAAGAAATTTTTGGCCTCAACTTCTAGCCATAACAAAACACCCCGTCATGAACAAACCTTTGCTTCTGATTCCTCATCTTTATCTCCCAGAGTAGGTTCTTTGGACACTACTACTGAACCTATTTCTGTCCTCTCAAACATCCAAACCTCAAAAATACCTAGTCGGGAGACCCAGAAGATAGGAAAAGGAAGATTGATGCTATGTTATCTCTAGATTATCCTGATTCCTCTTCAGATGACAAAGAAGAAACAATCGAAAAAACAATATGCTTCTGACTTAGAAGAAGAAGAAAAAGGAAAAGAAGAGGGAGAAGAAAAGAAAGAAGAAAGTGAAGAAGAAGAAGAGACTTTCAGTAAGGGGGAGTTACTAAAAAATGTGAGATTCCATTTACCTATTCTCTCCTCACCCATTCCTTCTCCAAAAACTTCCGCAATTCCTGAAGCTTATCCAAAAGAGAAGAAAGTGTTTGAAGTGCACTGGGCAATAAATGACGATCGTTCAGATGAAGAACCTTCTCAGTTGGAAAGAAGACTATAGACCAAAGGAATTGTCTCAAAACAAGCTCCATAAAAAGAAACTGATGAGGCAAAAGAAAAAGAAAAAGGTGAGTCAAGAAAGAGGAAAAAGGGAAGAGAAAAGAAAAGGCAAAGAGCCTATGGTTGAAGATAACATTAAGGAAGCCATTGTCAGGGATGAGTTATTTATAGAACAAGATCTGTTTGAAGAAATCCCTAAAGGAAAAAGGTCCAAGAAACTCATTAAGAAAAAATTGTCACCACAAATAAAATAATTTCAATCAATGAAAGCTGAAGCACGCTATGAAATGCAGTAAAAAAAGAGAAAAGTGGTTGTTGGATTCATTGTGCCTCCTCACGTGTTCGATGATAATGGTATGCCTCTCTCTACTTTCTTTGTTACTATTGGGTGGGAGAATTATTTGAATTTGGATGATACAGTGTGTGATAAATTAGTCAAATGTTATTACACACACATGTGAAAAGAAGAAATTGATGGAAAGCTAGCCATCATATCTTGGGTGCAGGAATGCGAGATCTTAATAACAAAGGATATATTGGGGAACATTTTTAACATGGCTCCCATAGGTAGGATTGACCTTCCTTGTCATAAGAGGGATATTACTGATCTTGATTTGGGAAAGATTGTGGACTTCATATGTCTGCATACTGAGAATGCCCATGAAGGGAGACCCATATCTAGAAATTTGGACCTATCGCCTAAATGCCTCGCATCAATATTGGCTACTTCAAATTTTCCAAAAAGTAGCATAGTAGAAAGATTTAGTCCCCTGGATACCTATGTAGTATACAATCTTCTGAAGGGCGACAAAATGAATCTCCAAGTAATGATTCTGAAGTTTATGGTGGAAAAGGGAAGACATAAGAGCACTACTAAAGGTCTGCCTTATGGAATGCTGTTAACTAAGATCTTCACATATTTTGGTGTTCCTTTTGACAATCTGATGCAATATGAGCCAGGCAAGTTTCATTCCTCTATTCCCTCCCAGTTCAGGTACAAGCTGAAAGAAAACATTTGGGTGGAAAAGAAAATAGAAAGAGTAGCAGACTTTTTGGGTCCTACCTCAGAGTAGCGATCTAAAAGGATACCAGAAATTGTAGGTCCTACTCCAAAGCAACAGGCTCCTGTTCCTCCTCAGGACATAAACAGTATGCATATTTTACAACTGTTAAGGGACATTCGCGCAAATCAAGAACAAATATGCGAACAAATTGATAGCCTCCAAAACCAAGTCATGGAATTGCATCTATTTCATTCTTTTTATCTTACTTCCTCCCTATACTTTATTATTTTTTGATAATGACAAAGGGGGAGAGATTATTTGGATATTTTTTTGCATATTTTTGCATATGTGATTATATATTTCTCAATATTGCCTCGATTATATATGTGATTGATTATACTGTTAAAATTGTGAAAATCTGTGATATATAAACGATAGGTTTTTTTCTTAAGAGACAGGCTCCTTCTAATTATGTATGAACATATAAAAGTCACAGGTATTTTTCGAAATCATCTATTATCTCTTTGAATTTTGAAAAATATATCTATTATTGCTTATCATCATAAAAAATGGGGTGATTATTAGCTCAAGGTTTATGATTAATTATTTTGATGATAATTGTATAATATTTCAAAATTCAAATTGAATTCATTTCCTTATATAATTAACGGTCCTCAAAAGGAAATAAAATTATAGGAAATAAGATTTCTTTCTTGTAGAAAGCTTTATTATAAACTTACCTATTAGAAATGGTTTATCTGAAAGGATCCTACTAATTATAAAGGATGTATATTAGCCCTGTGATTATTGGAAGATTTTTGGCAAAGATGACATCGAAGTTATTTAAATTTAAATCCATCCAGTTGACTAAAGATGTAAGTGAAGGAACGATTAGTTGGAGAAATTGACTATTTAAGGAAGAGTCAATGCAACTATGAACAACAACTAAATAATACATAAGCTTGTGAAGCTATATTGTCAAAACTCATCAAAAGCATATACATTCTTAAAAGTGATATCTTTGTAAAAATTCTCTTATGCGTTAGAAAGTGAAATTTTGTTGAGAGATAATTGAAACTCATATCGAGCAAACCTCATTTTTATTTGAGAGCTTATAGAGGCTAATGAAATACTACTAGTGTAGAAGGTTGAAGAACCTTGAAAAATATTAACTTGTGAACTTAGAGAGGTTCATCAAATTGCTACTTGATTTTATTGTGAAATACTCAAGTTGGATACTTGGTGACTAGACATAGGCTTGGGTTGTAAGCCAAACCAATGTAAATCGACTACATCCTTCTCTCTTTTCTTATCTTTTATATTTCCTCATTATATTGTATGTGTTTTCATTTCAGTAAGAGGCTTCTTTACTTTTATAATAGGTTCCTTCTATTTTCAACTTGCTGACAGTTCCTTTCAGTTTTAACAAACACCTTTTTTTTTTAAATTGTTTTAATAGGATTCATCATTTCCTAGGCTCCATTCATTTAAGTAGGGTCCTATCTCACAAAAGGCTCTTATTGTCTAACAGGCTCCTGTCATTTAAAAAGCTTTATTGTCTGACAGGCTCTTATTATTTTTTATTCTTTAACTAGGATATGTTCTAATATGAATTGAAAGTAACTTGCGAATTTTTTTTTTGTCACACCCAATTCACCACCTCTTGTTTGTTTTTGCTTTATCATAGAGTTCATCTTTAGATGATCTACTTTGAGATTTACTCATCTTTAAAACAAAGAAGTCTTTCTTATTTTATTCCACCTCAACTTAGAATAACCCTTCTTCATTAATACTTATATTCTCACCATCCATGCTTTAATGGCTATTTGTTCCATTTTCATTGCTAGTAAAACATTGACTTCACATGATACCCCTCGTCCTTTAATAACCCTTTCAACACTGCATAATCAATTTATTGACACCCATATCCCCTTTTTTTAAAATCTTTTTCCAACATATCTATAGCCCCTATTTCTTTTGTGTAATCAAAATTTACCAACATCTTCATTAAAATAATAAAACTATTAGTTAGAAATTATTGGTAATTCAAGTTATGATGATTTTCAATATGCATTGTAGTAGTTTCAAAGCTTCATGGGACATTAGTAACTTTGAATTATTTAGTCACACCTTCCTCCTTTGTGTTTAAACATATCTTCTTCTTTTTTTCTGGTCATATAAATAGATCGTCTAGAAATTGACTCGCCATTTTGATATTATAATTAACTCACAAATGTATGTTGGGTGTCCTGTTTTTATTTGATGATAAAAACAATGTCTGTGTGTTTTAGATGCTACACTTTCCTATCACGAACTCCTATGGATCTTGTGTAAGGGATTGCATTGGTTGAGCACTTAGTTCATACTCGGTGACTCGCAAATTCTCCTCCAACTTATCCCCCTTTTTTTATAAATTGTAAATTAACTTCACCATATTGGTTTTATTGCCCGATAGGGTGACATAAAGTGTGGGTGAGTGGTAGTGGAAGAGAGCACATGGCATGGTGGATATAATGGTAATATAGAAAAGGATAGCAAAGTGGTGAAAAGAAGATGACAACTGAGGCAAAAATCAAAATAGAGTTCACGGGTTCACCAACTCTTTTTCTCACCCAAATAATTCACATACTATATTTATGTTCGAACTCTACAGTCTACAGAGCCTAGCCCACTTTAGATTTAGAATCCTTTCTCTTACCAATTAAAGCTGCAAATCCTCTCTCTTTATCTGTCTTTGCGTGTGTCCTACTGTAGGTTTGGTACATAGGGCGCCACTGCACTATGTATTTGTTCTCTAAATACAGGCAGCTGTAACATAGCTGGGCTGGCATTATCAGTCTTAAGTTGAGAGAAAGGGAGGGAACGAGCTTGTTCCAACATATTCGTCGGTCACTAATGTCTCCTCCATCATTTCATAAAATGCTGAACTTGCACATGTTCCTGTCTCTGGTACTTCTCTTCAGAACTAGTACATATGGATCAGGTCTTACAAGTTCATCAGATGCGATAGTGGGCAACATTTCAAAAGTTGAGGATGCACAGAACTTCCATATCTACTATGGTCAAACCTTCAAAGTCATCAAGAATTTCATTGATGGCCAGAGTTACCTTCTCATCCAGGTACTCTCTTCTTGCATTTCTCTGAAACCTGAAACTAAGTCCAGGAACTGTCTTTCTTCTTCTCTGTTCACTGAGTTTAGAAGAAGTATACGAGTAGGTTAACATATTCGTCTGATATCATTAAATAAGGTGTCACATGATGAGGACGCAGCCAAGGGAGCTTTGTTTTTGGTTTAAATGCTTATAAACAAACATGAGTTCACGGGCTAGCCGAGTTTATGGCAATTTTTGCAAGCTCCCAGATGCTTCTTAGACTAGACATTACACAAGTTGACTGAGGATACTTTAGGAAAAGAAAATCAATTTCCACTTTTAATTTTAGTTTTTTGGGTTCACTTTTAAATTTAGTATAAAAAAAAGTTATTTGAGTTTTTTTTGTTCAATTTAAGATGAAAAATATTAACAACAACGACAACAATCCCAATGTATAAGATTCTTCGTTTTGCAAAATTCGGTAAGAGACATCAATTGTATACCGTCTCATTTTCTATTTTACAAAAAGGCTATTTCAGTGATTCTACTTTTTAGCCACGGGAGGAGTAAGCTTAAAATAAAAGATATCAATATTTCTTATAACTTTTTTATTTTATCCAAATCTCTGTATTTTAAAAATTTTATGAACAATATTTATATTTTGTGAAAAATACGAAATTAATTCTTCCTTTAAGTTTTGTTATAAAATTTAGTTGATATTAACATTTTCGAACACGCGATACTCTAGTTATATAGTCAGGTCACAGAAAGGTGATTATAAATTAGCAAACCATATAGATTATATGTGAAAAATATATTGATTTATTAATTTAATATAATAGTAAATTAATTTTTCATTAAAATCTTATTTATTATGTAATAAACTAAAAAATAAGATGATCAATTTCTTACAAGTAATTATATTAATAAATAAATTGCAAAAACCCTTATTATTTGATTTGGTCATCTTATTATTTATATCAAAAGGCATAAAATTTTATATATGTAATGTCAATATATTATTAATAATATATGATAATGTAAGTTATTGTTAACATAAAAATAATAAATATATCATTATCTATAAAATATGATAAATAAAAATACAAACGTGAATAAAAATTAAAATCATTATGAAATTTATTTTTAAGAATTTAAAATTTTTATTTTTATTAAATAAATATTAATTTGATTTAATTTATCTCAAAACCTTATTGCAATTTCAATTACATATTTATGTTAATGTTTATAAACATTACATATTAATGTTTATACATTTTTTTCCGATACGTTGATTTTACCCAAAAAGTTCTTTTTGAGGAATTATGTGATAATTATAAGTATCAAGTTTAGAGGGCGAGCATTACCGGCTATTCCATTGTGATCATAAAATTACAGGTTTAAATTACGGAAATAATCTCTTTGTAAAAATATAAAGAAAAGATTGCGTATATTATGATTCTCCTGAAACTCCCGCAACGTGACAGGTCTTGTATACTAGGTACGTTGACTCTAATTTTAGCATTTACAAATATCAATTTTAAGAATAAATCCTAATATTACGAACTATGTTAAGAATATGTGAGAAATACCTCTTTAGGAGTTGATTCATTTTCCGTAACTTTTCCCGTAAAAGC
>JANIPN010000007.1:6267396-6285582 GCA_027478595.1 Erythroxylum anguifugum
TACAGCCTATCCATTTATAGCACCTAGCATATATGAAGCCTAACTTGTAGCCTAGCTAATTTACAGGAGTAAACAACCGCCTAACTTGTAGCCTAGCTAATTTACAGGAGTAACTTGAACCTTATCTTGACATTCACAACCAAGCATATATAAAAATTCTTTGGAATTGTCAATTATATCACGTATTTCATCCCTCACGTGGCTGATTATACATCATCCCTGTCAAAGTTACTACAGAAGAATCCACCACCATGGGGAAAAGAGCAAACTAGAGCCATACAACAGTTAAAGCAAGCCTATCAACATCCATCAGCTTTGAAGAATCCTGACAAAAGATAGCTAATCCTGCAACCTAATGCAAGTGATCAATACTATGACCATGCACACAAAAAGAAGATACTACCATACAATCAGTTCCTTCCATAGCAAAAATGGTTCTCATCCTATAAATTCACCATTCGCCTTTCTAAAGGTAACTTAATCGTCCCAGTTGATTACCTATCTCTTCCTATCAGTTTGATCACTACCTCAAACCATATCCCTCTCCTCCTTTCCATGGCTGACCTACCCACTACTGCCACACTATTGCCAAAAAAAAGGAGTTCTTTCCTTCGATTGTTAGTACACCCACTACTATTACAGAAGTTACATCTTTTGCCCGATTAAGCCTGTTTTATTACTTACACCTCTTCCTCAACTAAGCCAACACACCTTGCAGCCCCTTTTTGTTTAACCTCAGAACACCATACCTCAATGTGTTTTCTTAATGGTCCACTCTTAGAGAATGCATTATGGTATCTTTAGGCTTTCTCTGCCCTTTATGCTTGTGTTGTCACCTTACCTCCTCTACAGATCTACCAATATATCTATGACTAAGACAATGAAAGTTCCTTGTTATGGACTTTCCTTAAGTGGTATCAACCACTGGAACAATGGAGAAAACAACTTTTCATAGTCATTGAATAGCATCAATTATAGGAAGCGCCTTTAAAGAAGCAATCTACATAAAGTTTCTTTATTCTCCACTGCCTATATCTCACAGCATGTATTGGTGCAATCTACTCCAAAAATCGAGTCTTTTTTTCATGACATGTCACTTTACTGGACAAGGTATAAGGAAAATGTCCTTAAATCTCTTCGAAGTTTTCTTAGGATATCAACCATTTTCCTTGGCATACATGTATCATCTCTACTTCTCTTGGACCCTACAGAGAAGAATTTATTCATTGTGACCCTGAAGCAATAGAAGTAGACATACCAGGCCCAAATAGTCCATATATTTTGAATCCGATGAGATGACACCAATCCTAGTAGGCTGACAAATAGAGATCTCCTTTCTTTTGTTCTTCTTCTTCCTTCATTGTCGATTATACAGCTCATCATCATCATCACTATTAGGAATACTTAGCTGAGGATGTTTGGAGATTGCTTTGACTATAACAAAGGCTTCTTATCAATAGCTTTATGTATTTTACAAATACTTCTGGGTTTTGGGTTTCGATTTATCATCATTATCATCTTCATGGCGATAGTGAACTTGTCGAGTAGGCTGACAAGTAGAGATCTTATTTCTTTTGTTCTTCTTCTTCCTTCTTTATCGATTATATAGCTCATCATCGTCATCACTGTCTGATTCAGGGTTCAAATATATCATTACTGTCTGATTCAGGGTTCAAATATACTTAACAACCTGTTTCGCACATAGAGGGATCTATATTCTAATCTAAATGTCTACGATGATGACTGATATAGACTTGTTCTCCATTAGATTTAAAATAATAGATTAGAGGTCCATCTTTGCCTTCTTTATGTGAGAACACAAGTTGAATCATCAGGACAGGTCCTAATGTATGAGAGGGTCCATCTCATTGGGCCTAGTATAGATGGATTTCACAGTTCCATCTCATAAGGTCTTAAGAATAGGTGGAGTAGTGGTGTGAAAAGAATGTCTGTGAGGAGCATGGAACACTTTTTGGTAGTTAGAGATCCATTCATTCAGCATCAACTTTTTAAGCTCTGCTAGTGGTAACTACTTCAGGATCTTGATGATTATAGTATAATTATGAGCTCTATCTACTACCATGTATAAGGCATCAAAAGTGGAGTTTGGGAAGTTGAGATCTATGGCATGATTCTGCAAACGATAGATCATATGGTGATAAAGAGTAGCCATAATGGCTTTAAGATCTTGCTCTGCTTCAGTGATCTGGTTTTGAACTTAGAGTCATTCAGACAAAGTGGGATCATCTAGCCTAATATTGAAATCAGGGGTAATGGTGAGGATGACACTTCTATTATTGAGAGTTATCAACAGGGTACCAATTAGTGCATTTTGGTACGTTGTATAAGTAGTGTCTATAAGAGGTATCCTAGCTATAGCAGGTATTCCCTTTCTTCCATGGAGGGTGAGAACAAGATGAATATCTAGCATGAAGATGTGTATGTTTCTACTCTCTCCAAAGAGAGATGAGCTCCTTTGGTATTTCGAGCTTCTCATACTATTCTACTGACTTTGTTTGCAATCCACACTGTTTTAAACGAGAACTCTAGATGATTACTTTCACTTTAGGATGGTGTTTGGAGAGGATAGTGTGTATACTCTTTATCTAAGAATGCTCATGAGAATATATACTGTATGGACTAAGCAAAGGTAAAGAACTATTAGAAACATGATTTTCTTCAGAGAGATTCGTTATTTCGACAAGGTATTTTATACGATTAGATAAAGTACGTTTCATACTAGAAGGAAGATTAGCTACAGAGAGGGTTGAAGAAAGATGAACAGGGTCACTTGGTAACAAATTCATGGTTTATGATACCTCCCTACTCACACTTATCAAGAATACTATAGTCACGATCAATAACATTTATGGCTCTGATACCAACAAGGCTAACCTTGGTAAGAGGGCTCGGGGAAGTTATTCATTCTATTCTAGTTGCTCCTATTCCAAACATTCTTTGCATGAAGGTTAATCCTTATGAGGAAGATTTTTCCTCCACTGGAGAGATGTAGTAATAATCAATAAAGGGTTATCTCTAACCTATATATTCATTCCTCTAGCATAAGTACTCATGGAACAATATTTTCAAAACATGTTGATGAAGTTCTCAACTGGCAGATTGATAATGCTTTGACCCAGAACAAAGTCCTTCAACGGATTGATTCTAAACTTGATGGTTTGACTCAACAAACACAGGCTACATACCAACGAGTTGATGTAGTCTCTGCAGAGATTCAAAAACTGTATGAATCTTGCGAACCACAAATGGCCCAACTTGATACGACTCATCGACACTATATTGATACTCAAGATTTTTTTGGGTCTGATTCTACTATCAAGGAGCAAGAACTCAGAAAGGTGAAAGAAATTGTTCAAATTATGGAAGCTGACATGTGGAAAGAACAGTCTAAAATTGTTTATGGAGCCTATCGTACATCATTTCTAGTTAACCAATCGATCTATCCTTTAACAACATATCCTATCCCACCAATCTATTCTCCACCTTCATACACTGAAGAAGTTGACAATGAAAGGGTATTCAAGTTCAATTATTCTTTGATTAGGTAATATATCCATCCTACCACCACCAAACCTAAATAGACCAAATCAAAGCCTAAGCCTGAAAAGCCTGCTGAACCATCATCTTCATATACTAAACCTGCTAATCCATACCCTAAACTAACTGATCCGTGGAATAAACCCTTACAAATTCACACTCCACTTTCTTCTCCATCAAAGCCTTAACCTCTTCCATTTATTGGGAAAGACAAAGCTCCTCAGATAGACTTCATAGCAGCTTTTGCGCCAGCTTCTATTCCTACCATAGCTGACAATGAATGCCCCTCTGAGCATTCTAACTTAACAACTATTGCACCATCATCTATTCCTGAGATATCTGATGGAGAATGCCCCTCTGAGCATTCTAGCATCTTTGAGCAATCATCTACAGTAGCTGAACCATTTGAAGTATTTGAATCATCTTGAATTTGCACAGTTTGCTGACTTGATAGATCTAGCTCAGGTTATGATGACTATGGCTTAACTTACAAAAGTTGAGCTATAAATCAGTGAAGCTGAGTCTATAGGAACTAAATACTTTAGACCTTCACCATAACCAAACCTACTTCACGTCACTGGTTTACATTCGATGATCTTCTACCTAGAAAATGGAGAGAGCGTCTCTATGAATTCGTTTCTTGGATTGATTTACAAATGACTCGATCGAATCATCCTTTAAGGGATATTTTGTCTAAGTTTACTTCTGATTTTACTAGTACATTACGAGAATGATGGCAAAGTCTTGATGAATATTATATACTTCAGTTTGTACAATTCACATATGTTGGATTACTTCTTGGAGTAATTCATAAAGAATTCATTAGTGACTTTTAGCTCATCGACAAATAGGTCAGACAAGAATACTTTGAGATGAAGTGTTGTTCTCTAGACAGAAGAGATTTACAAAAACATTTTTAGTATATGACGGAACTTTATTATCTTCTCAATGGATTCAACGATGTTACTCTCTGTTATACATTCATTTCCTCTTTTCCAAAAGAATCACAACCTGAGTTACAAAGGACAATTGATGCACTTCAAAGAGATATGAAAGATATATCTCTTAGAGAGATCTATCAGCTCGCCTTAACTTCTCTTAACAAGCTATGTGATCAACAAGTGTTCTTCAAGAACATGATTAAAGGTGATTCTCCATTAAAGAAAATATGCAAAAAGCCATATTTGAAGATCAAGTGTAAGGAGAAGAAGATTATAACTGTCACACAAAGATGAAACATCATCACAAGAAGTTCTCCTATAAGAAGTTCCATAGATCCCACATGTCTCCTAAAGAAGGTTATAAGCCCTTCATAAGAAAGAAACGCCGACGATTTGTATGCTTCTTCAAACGAAGAAATCCTCAATTAAACCACTAGACCATTGTTTTCTCTATGGTAAATCAGGACATTTTGCTCGTCAATGTCCTCATAAGATGAAAAGGGATATCAAACTCCTAGATTCCATTGAAGTTATTGTGCCAATCTAAGATGATCATGAAAACATTGAAGATCTCATAGAAGAACAATCTAGTGAGGATGAAAACATAAAGTTTATTGTTCCCCTTGATTCCTCTGATGTGGATAATGACTCCTCTGATATTTCCATTTCTGAAGATGACATGCTCTTCATGTTACAGTAACAATAACCATGTCCCAAGCTTGTCCCCAAGCCTATTCCTCGTCCCTATGTTCAAATCTAGTTAATGTTCCAAGATAAGCATGATTGGCCCATTAAAGCTATTGGGTACATGGATACTGGATATAGGAGAACAATTATGAAACCCAACATTTTACCTCCTAATGTATGGAGTTCCCATGAATAGTATTTCACTACTGCTGATGGAAATACTTTCAAGATCAACCCTATTTCTAAAACGAAAATAGGGATTTGTTTCTTCCCTGACTGTGTGGTATAGACCAAGGTTCTTGACAATAATCTATCTGGCCCAAATATTCTTATCAGACTATTACAGATTCTACCCACAAGAATCAAATGTCATGCCAACTTCAGTTCTTACACTAACATCGGGAATGTATTTGAGCTTACTCAAGTACCACAACTGTATGAAGCCTTGAGAGATCAATTTTTGGAGTACTGTCCTAAGTCTCATGTACAGTTCTCTCATTCCAACCCTTTATGGAAGAATCTTGATTTCTTCATTCATCTTCCTTTCAAGAAGAACGAAGATATCAATCCTACCAAGGTTAAACATTTGAGTATGAACCCTGATGATCTGAAACTATCACAAAAAGAATGTGTTATTCTTCTTCACCAAGGACTAATTAAGCCGACTAAATCTGATTGGGCCTGTCAAGTTGAACAGAAAAGAGGAAAAAAGAGGTTAGTCATTGACTATAAGCTTCTAAGATATCCATGCCTTATTGGTCCTCAAGGAATACCATATCTAGTGCTTAAGAACAGACCATCCATCAGAAATCAAGGACAACAAAGCAAGATCGGAGTGTAAATTGCAGGTATACTGGCCGAGATACACAAACCCTTTCTCTCTACGGGAACAAAATCTTAAGGCTTGCCTCTCGCGAATCTTACACCTTCAATCTCTCCCCATTTTAACGACCTTAAATAGGATCTAAGGTCTAAGACTTTTTGATACACAAGATCCTTATGAAGAGGCAAGTATAGAGCATATTTGTCTTTCTGTATGACCAAGACTACATTATTCAAGAATCAAGCTTTCAGGAGATAGAGAGCTTAGAGAGAAGCCATATGATAAAAACACACTATAGTTTTCATTGATCAAGCTCTTAAGAAAAGTCTAAGTATAACAATAGAGAGGCCTTGCTTTTATAGTCTAAGCAAGGGAATAAAACAAACAACTTTAAGGAAAAAATTCCTTAGGTACAATCATTCACAAAACTTTAAAAAGGCAAATAGTGAAAAGTGGGAAACATATGGGTCCTAAATATTCCTCAGAGATAAGGAAGAATCTTTAAAGAGGATGTGAATCCCAAAACTTCTTTTACAAATATAATGACACATTAGAAAATACACATATAATTATACAGACAATTAATATAAGGATCCCACGACTAGAGATTGGAAGGGGAAGCTTCCTCACTTGAGCTGCCAGTGTTAGAATAAACTCTGTAGGTCCTTTGTCTTTTGTTGGGGTTGGCATCGTCTATGCGGAGTCTTTGCATGAATTGGTTAAGCTCTTCTTCATTAAGGATGAAAATATCATCATTGGGATCTTGTGCATTATGGAAGAAGGAAGTCGAAGTTTGTGAAGGTCCTGTAGTGTCAGAGGAAACTTGGACTGGTGTTATATCATCAAATTCATAATATATTAAGTTTTTTGGGCCTGATATGTCTACTTCTGGCACTTCAGGTTCATCAAGAATAAATTCTTCTTAATAGGGTCCAAGAGAAGTAGAGATGATAGGTGTACGCTGAGGAAAATGGTTGATATCTTTAAGAAAACTTCGAAGAGATTTAAACACATTTTCCTTATACCATGGCTAGTAGAGTGACATGTGATGGAAAAAGACTTGATTATCGAAATAGATTGCACTAGTATGTGCTATGAGATATGGGCAGTGGAGAATAAAGAAACAGGTCTACCAATATATCTGTGACCAAGACAAGGAACTTTTATTGTCTTGGTCACAAATATATTGGTAGACCTGTAGGGGAGGTAAGGTGACAACACAGGCGTAAAAGGCAAAGAGAGGCTAGAGATACCATAATGCATTCTCTAAGAGTGGACTATTAAAAAAGAACACATAAAGGTATAGTTCTCTGAGGTTAAATAAAGAGGGGTTACAAGGTGAGTTGGTTTGGCTGAGGAAGAGGTGTAGGTAGTAAAACAGACTCAATCGGGCAATAGATGCAACTTTTGTAACAATAGTGGGTGTACTAGCAATCGGAGGAAAGAACTTTGTTTTAGCAGTAGTGGGTAGGTCAACCATGGAAAGGAGAAGAGGGATATGGTTCAAGGTAGTGATCAATCTAATAGGAAGAGATAGGAAATTAGTTGGGACATTTAAGTTACCTTTGGAACGGAAAATAGTGAATTTATAGGATGAGAACCATTTTTGCCATTGAAGCAACTGATTGTATGGTAGTATCTTCTTTTGGGGTGCATGGTCATAGTACTGATCACTTACATTATGTTGCAGGATTGGCTATCCTTTGTCAGGAATCTTTAAAGCTGATGGACGTTGACAGACTTGCTTTGAGTGTTGTATGGCTCTAATTTTCTCTTTTCCCTATAGTGTTGGATTATTTTGTAGCAACTTTGATAAGGACGATGTATAATCAAGCACGTGAGGGATGAAATCTTTAATATAACTGACAATTCCAAGGAATTGTCGTATCTGTTTGATTGTGAGATTATCATCAGGAAAATGTAGTAGTTTACTAATAATATATAGATTAGGCTGATAGAATCTATTGTGGAAATGCATACTTAAAAATTATATTTACTCATTTTTACTGAGAGCATAATTCCATGTTGCTCTGAGAGATCCAAGAAGGATTGGATTAAAGCTTGATGTTCTTTATGGGTTTTAGAGTGTAACAAGATATCATCAAAACACTGTAGAGAATGGGCTCATATATCTTTGTCATGGCCTATTGAAATAGTGAAGGAGAAACCTTGAGTCCAAATGGCATAACAGTCCATTGGTATTAGGCATTAGGAATGCAAAATGTTGTCTTGTATTCGTCTTAAGGATCTATTCCTAGTTGCCAAAATCCTGCTTTAAGATCAAACTTAGAGAAGATGGTAGTTTCCTTTAGAAATAGTACCTGCGCACTAATCTTTGGTAGTGGGAACTTATCATCATGTAGGAAAGCATTTAGAGGTTTAATGTCAATAACTAACCTCTTTTTTCCTCTTTTATATTCAACCTAACAAGGCCAATCAGATTTAGTGGGCTCAATTAGTCCTTGCTGAAGAAGGATAACACATTCTTCTTGTGCTAGTTTTAGATCATATACCCAAATGAGTAACCTTGGTAGGATTGATATCTTCATTCTTCTTAAAAGGAAGACGAATGAAGAAATTAAGATTCTTCCATAAAGGATTGGAATGAGAGGACTGTGCATGAGACTCAGGACAAAGTCCAAAATTGATCTCTTAAGGCTTTACACGTTAGTGGTACTTGAGTAAGCTCAAATACATTCCTGATGTCAATGTAAGAACTGAAGTTGGCATGACATCTGATTCCTGTGGGTAGAAATAGACACCCATTCTGATAATAATATTTAGACCAGGTAGATTACTATCAAGAACCTTGGTCCATACCACACAGCCAGGAAAGAAACAAATCCTTATTTTCCTTTTAGAAATAAGCCTAATACTTAAAAGTATTTCCATCAGCAGTAGTGAAATACTCTTTATAAGACTTCCATATATCAAGAGTTAAAATGTTGGGCTTCGTAATGGTTCTGCTAGATCCAATATCCATGTACCAAATAGCTTTAATGGTGTGATCATACTTATCTTGAAATAGTAACTGGATGTGAACATAGGGACAAGGAATAGGCTTGGGGACAAGCTTGAGACAAGGTTGTTTTTCTGTAACATGTAGAGCATGTCATTTTCATAAATGGAAATATCAGAGGAGTCATCATCCTCATTAGAGGAATTAATGGGAACAACAAACTTTGTGTTTCATCCTTACTGGTTTGTTCTTCTATGACATTTTCAATGTTTCTATGACCATCATAGATTGGAAAAATAGTTTCAATGGAATCCAGGAGTTTGATATCTCTTTTTGTCTTATAAGGATATTGATGAACAAAATGTCCTAATTTGCCACAGAAGAAACAACGGTCTGGTAGTTTTTCTTGAGGATTTCTCCTTTTGAAGAACCGGACAAATCATCGATGTTTCTTTCTTCTGAAGGGCTTATAACCTTCTTTAGGAGACATAAGGAATCTGTGGAACTTCTTGTAGGTAAATTTCTTGTGAGGATGTTTATTCTTTGTGTGACAATCACAATCTTTTTTCTCCTTACACTTAATCGCCAAATACAACTTTTTAACCGCTTTCTTTAACAAAGGACCGCTTTTAATCATGTTCTTGAAGAACTGTTTTTGATCATATAGCTTGTCAAGAGAAACTAATGCGAGTTGATAGAACTCTCCAAGAGATATATCTTTCATATCTCTTTGAAGTGCAGAAATGATCATTTACAACTCAGGTTGTAATTATTCTAGAAGAGCATCATTAAATCCATTGAGTAGATAATAACGCCTTGTCATACATTGGAAATGTTTATGCAAATCTCTTCTGTCCATACTCAAGGTATTGTTGTCTGACCTGTTTGTCGATGAACTGAAAGTCACCAATGATTTCTTTATAAATTGCTCCAAGAAGTAATCCAACATATGTGACTTGTACGAACTGAAGTCTAAGATATTCATCAAGACTTTGCCACCATTCTCGTAATGTACCTGTAAAACGAGAAGTAAACTCAGATAAAATATTCCTTAAAGGATGATGTGGTCGAGTCATTTGTAAATCAATCCAAGCACCGAATTCATGGAGACACTCTCTCCATTTTACAAGTGGAAGATCATCAAATGTAAACCAGAGACCTGAAGTAGGTTTGGTTGGTGCTTGTGTTGGAAGTGGTGAAGGTCTAAAAGGTTAATTTTTTATGGACTCAATTTCACTGATTTCTGGCTCAACTTCTGTAGGTTCAGGCATGGTCATTATGACTAAAGCTAGATTGTCAGCAAGCTGTGGAGATTCATCTGAAGATCCTTTAGATACTTCAAATGGTTCAACTATTATAGATGACTTCTCAGAGATGCCAGAATGCTCAGAGAGGTATTCTCCATCAAATATCTCAAGAATAGATGCTTGTCAACAACTTTGAGCATTTAACGAATACTTCTTGGTCTTGGGCTTGGTATTGGAATGAGAATCTAAGATTTAGAATCATCACGATCAACATAGTGATAATGAACTTGTCGAGAAGGTTAACAGGTAAAGATCTCCTTGTTGTTATTCTCCTTCCTTCTTTTTCGATTATAAAGCTCATCATCATCATCATCATCACTAGATTGATTTAGGGTTCAGACATACTTCACATTCTGGTTCGCATATGGATGGATCTACATCCCACACAAAATGTCCGCGGTGATGACTAACATAAACTAGTTCTCCATCAGGATTAAAATAATGGATCGGAGGTCCATCTTTGCCTTCTTTTTGTGAGAACACTGGTTGAATCATCAGGACAGGGTCTAATGTATGAGAGGGTCCTAATTGATCTTCACTGGGCCTGGTGTAGATGGATTTCAAAGTTCCATCTCGTAAAGTCTTGAGAATAGATAGAGTAGGGGCGTGAAAAGAATGCCTGTGAGGAGTATGGAACACATTTTAGTAGTTAGTGATCCATTTAATCGGTATCAACTTTTCAAGTTTCACTAGTGGTAACTACTTCGGGATTTGGATGATGGTAGTCTGATCATGAGTTCTATCTGCTACCATGTACAAGGCATCAGAATTGGAGTTTGGGAAGTTGAGATCTATGGCATGATTCTGCAAACGATAGATTATCTGGTGGTGAAGAGTAGCCATAATAATTGTAGGATCTTGCTCTGCTTCAATGTCTGGATATGAACTTGGAGTCATTTAGATAAAGTGGGATCATCTATCCTAATATTGAAATCAAGGGCAATAATGAGGATGACACTTCTATTGTTGACAAATGTCAACAAGGTACCAATTAGTGCGTTTTGGTATGACGTATAGGTAGTGTCTAGAAGAGATGTCCTAGCTATAATAGGTATTCCCTTTAAAGGGTGAGATCAAGATAAATAGCTCCAACGTGAAGGTGTGTATGGTTTTCCTCTCTCCAAAGAGAAATGAGCTCCTTTAAGCTCTCGAGCTTCAGGTACTATTATGCTAAAGTTGCTTGCAAACTACACTATTCTAAACGAGAACTTTGAATGATTTCTTTTACTTTGGGACGGTGTGTGGAGACGATAGTTCCTATACTCTTTGTCCAAGAACGATCGCAAGAATATATACTGTAGGGACTAAGAAAAGGTAAAGAAGTATTAGAAACATGGGTTTCTTCAGGGAGATGGGTTATTTCTATAAGGTATTCTATACGATTAGATAAAAGAAAGATTGGCTATAGAAAAGGTTGAAGAAAGATGAACAGGATCATTTGGTATCGGATTCATGGCTTATGATACCTCCCTACTCACTATCATCAAGAATATTGTAGTTACGGTCAATAACACTTATGGTCTGATACCAACGAGACCACCCCTAGTCAAAAGGCTCGGAGAATACCAGATCTAGTGCTTAAGAACACATCATCTATTGGAGATCAGGGAAAACGAAGTTTAAATTCTAGGTATGTTGGTGCCTTTTAGGAATCTTACACCTCTTACCAATAGGGCCACCCCTGGTTAGACGACTCGGGAAATACCAAATCTATTACTTAGGAACAATTCATTCATCGGAGATCATAGAAAGCAAAGCAAGATCGGAGTGTAAATTTTAGGTATACTGGCCGAGATACAAAAGCCCTTTCTCTTTGCGGGCATAAAATCTCAAGGCTTGCCTCTTAGGAATGTTACACTTCCAATATCTCCCCATTTTAGTGACCTCAAATAGGTCTATGGTCTAAGACTTTCTGATACACAGAATTCTCATGAATAGGCAAGTGTAAAGCATACGTGTCTGTCTGTATGACCAAGACTATATTATTCAAGAATCAAGTTTTCAGGAAAGGGAGAACTTAGAGAGAAGCCATAGAATGGAAAACACATAAATTTCTATTCATTCAAACCCATCTAAGGTCTCAATACAACCTAGTCCAAATAATAAAATAAGATTACAATTAACGTTTTAAAGTATAAATGACCTTAATATGCCTTTATCTTCTTTTGCAGAAAGAAGAAAAAGCAAAAGCCTTAATAATTGTGTGTTATTGCAGCTGCTGGGCATATTGCCAAGTATGAAGGGTATAACATCAGAGTCTGTAGCATCAGAATGTGTGTTGAAGATGGTGGACAAAGCGGATATAAAGCTTATTGATAGAAATGATTCTCAACAATTCAGTCAATTTTCATCTCACTTTATTAGCGATTTTGATCAAGAACAAGCCTGCAATTTTGCTGATTTTATTCCTTTTCGAGAAGAAACTCCTCTTCAGGTACACCTAAACACCACCTGTTTTATGAATAATTCAATGCTAACTTAATCAATCATATCTCTAGTTGAAAAATCAAGGTGGATCTTATCTTAATTTAGTGATCAATGGTTGAAAAATCAATTTATTATCAAAAAAAGGATAAACTATTGGGGTATTTCAATGTTTTTGCATATATGTCAAACTATGAAGTTGTGTTATTACATGGACATACAAATTAGGGGTCGTATTCACCTGTACTGAAAATTGTTGTACCCCCTATTCTCTTTAACATCCAACTCATTTATTAACTAGAAGAGAGAAAAAATAATTGGGTTGGATGTAAAAGGGAACAGAAGGCACAACAATTTTCGGTAAAGGTAAATGCGTCCCACAAATTAGGTTGGATTGATTAACATGGATTGATTAACATGATTCTTGCCTGACAGCGTGCAGAGTGGATAAAGTTCTTAGGAGTTTTCGAAAACCTCGAGACCAGAGCAAACAACATCTATAATTCAGTGAGTTCTACTAACTTTCAACCTTCCAATTTTCCTTCCAACCGTATTTACCTCATATAGTTTGTCTTAAAAATAGCTTGGTCAGTTAGGATCGAAGTACTTGTTCATGCAGGTGAAAGACAACTATATATGTCTAAGTAAGATGGCAACAAATACGACAAGATCTCTGAAGCCAGTAGTCGCATGGATGGAGTATTATGATGTGAGTATTATTTACTTTCTGAATAGGAAAAATTGAATTTAATGTTAACGTTATGTGTCGGGTTGGCCTGCATGCAGGGTGCATGGTCTTTTACAAAGGAAGTGTACAAGTTGAAGGTATTGATAATCTCATCAGTCATTTCTTCTTCCTTTTCCCTTTGCTTATAACAATTATATTACAGTATGTGGAAGACGCTGGGGGAGAAAATTTGGATGCCTCCATCAACAAGGTTTCTTATAATATCTCAAACCCTGATGACGTGGAGGCTTTACATGCAATTCTTTGTGTAAGTTTGTGTTTGATTTGAAGATGATTCCTTGCGCTAATGCTATTCTTTTAGTTACCACTTTCCATCTTTCGATATAGACTGTGGATGTGGTAGTGGACGGAACCCAAACTCCTGATCCGGCGGCTTACAATCGAACATCATTCCTTCAACACATAGGAGTTGAAGATAATTCATGCTTTGCTTTCTTATCAAACCAGAGTTTATGGAGATACGATAAGAGACTCCATAATTCAACCATTCTAGGTGAGTTCTCCTTTTGTTTCTCTTTATTTTTATTGCCAACTTTGACATCTACTGACTGACTTGGATATCACATTTGCTTTTAAAGACTGGTATGACGGTGCAGTATCACAACCGCAATTGGTTTTAGCTGATCTTATTGAAGTTCTATTTCCAACAGGAAATTACACAACAACGTACTTTAGAAACATTGCAAAGGTAAGTAAGCTGTCTTAACTTATATTATACATATATATTTAGGATTCAACACTATATCATAAAACGGATATGATATCACATTCTCAGGCAGAAGGCGTTGTAAACATTGATGGAAGCATGTGCCAAAGGGACATCTCTACTCCACTGGAACCCAAATTGCCAGTTTGCAAATGATATCGCACTTTCCACCATGCATATATTGCTAAGCTTGCTTTCCTCTTCCTGATTCATATTTGATTTTTCAATTCCATTTACTCAAACTCAACTACATTTTGTATGAACGGTAACTCCAAATATGAATTGGTTCGTGTTTTCTAAATGTAAAATCGTTGTAAGCCCAAGTTCAACAAACAATTTTTTTTTATTATTTTGCATTAAGAATAGTCTGCCAATATAAAATGTAAAACAACTTCAGATATATAAGCTAAATACCATTATACAAACATAAAATGATAATATATATATATATATAAAATCATTCCTTTGTATAGCAAATGTGTTGAGATACCAATTATTTTGATACCAATTGTTGGGGTTTGATCAGTAAGTGACCTACATACAAGAGCAAGAGGATAGAATTATTGTATTACCATGAAAAAGACAGTACAAGGACAAGTATGACAATAACCACCAACTTGCAAAGTCCTTATCAATCTCCTTATAAATTAGAGTTATATCTATGAAGTTTAAGTACAATGAAACTTTGTCTCTGCATAAGTCTAAGGTCAATTAAACTCTATTTTCACATAAGCCTAAAGTCATAAATTTTATTTTCACGAGTCTTTGGAAATTGTGCCATAAGTATGGTATCTATTCCACTCTTAACACTAGTATTAGTTTGCTAATAACTCCTTAGTATCTCTAACCGACATAATTTTGATGCCCATTCTATGTTTTTATTCGGAGTCAATTAGCTTTTGTGATTTTACTATTCACCAAAATTCAAGTATATCTCACAATTCTCTACCTTGATTTGAGTCAAATAATATATAACTAAGAATTGCCCCATGTTATACAAGCTTAAAAGACTTCAAACTATGCAAATAGTCATCAAATCTAAGCTATTCTTGAATATTTTTTGTAGTAGCAGTTTTGTCAACATATCTGCTAGGTTCTCAACTACGGATATTTTCTATATGAAAATCACCTTATCTTTGATAAAATTCAACCTAATATCAATATGCTCATGATAAATAGGATTTTTTTTTGGTTAGAATTACTACACTCTAACTATCATAGTAAACAATAAAGTTTTGCATGTTTATACCTAGACTATTAACTAGACCACGCAATGATATATCTTTATTAACCTCTTTTGTCAATGACATGTATTATGCTTCTATTGTAGCTAAAGCAATTATCGGTTGAAATATTTCTTTTCAACTAACAACATATTGAAATGGGGTAAAGATATAACATGTCAATAATCTTTTTCTCAAGAGATCTTCACCATAATCAGAATTTGTGTCCAACAATGCCATTAGTTATATCGGCATAAACTACCAAGCATTGCTCGTACCTTTTAAATATTGCATAAACCACTTATCAAATTTTTGGTGAGCTTTCTCATAATTACTCATAAACATGCTTATCACACTAGCTTCGTGTATTAGATCTGGTCTTTTACATACTATGATATACATCAAACTCCTAACTACACTAGAGTAAGGAATTTGTATTCCTTCTCCGCATTTGAAGTAGGTAAAGTACCAAAATCAAGTTTAAAATGAGTTTCCAAAGGAGTATAAATTGGGTTTGACTAATCCATTTAAAAATTCTATAATACCTTCTAAAGCTCCATTATCAATATTTTCTTAGCTGCACTCGAATCTTTCATCTCAAAGTCACTACACAATAAGCTCTTTGAACAATTAATTTCAACCTTATTTTTATTTGTAATTAATATGCCATCAAGGTATAACAATCTATGAACCATCTAATAATTTCCTATAGGAAATATAATTGTTAAAATAATTATGGACAAAATCATGAGACAATATGAATACATTAAACCTCTTATAACATTGTCTTAGTAACTATTTCAAATTGTATAATTTTTAATTAATTATACATGGTCCTTCTTAGAATCAAGAAATCCCTTTATGTGTGACTTATCAATACACTATTCTAGGTTTCCATGCAAATATGTAGTTTTAACATTAAGTTGTTTGAATTTAAAATCAAATGTACTTACTATGGCTAAAAGAAATCTTATTGTCTTATGCTTTCCAACTGGTAAGAACACCTCAAGATAGTCAATTCTCTCATTTTGTAAAAGTCATATTCCACTAATTGTGAACCTAGTTGACTCAACTCCAAAGATACCTTCTTTCTTCTTAAAGACTCATTCTTATCCCCTTTACTTTACACCCTTATACAAAGTCTACTTCTCCTCATTCATAAATCAACCATTATGATATTTCCTTTACTATTCACTACCTTTATATAAGTCCTTAACTTATTACCATTTATATTTTCAACTACTACCAAGGCATATGTTATAAGATTAGTTTTAATAACATCAACACAAGCTAAATACTTAGCAAAATCCCTGATTTTTTTCTTGTTATCTTCTTTACTACTATACTTTGTGGTTGCACTTCCTACATATCCATGAATTTATTTTGCACTATTATGCTTGGAGTTTCAATTTCAAACTTTACTTTCTAGTTAGTAACCTAATCATTTTTACTTATAAGATCACCAAGCTCCTCTTTCTGACCAAAAATAGTAGATATATCAAAAGTGATATCTTTGTTAATCACAAATCATGAAATTTTATCCTTATTAGCGCACCATAGAAATATGCACTTCATTACCCTAGGCTTCAATTTATCATCATTATATGAACATAAGTGGGGCAATCAAATATTTGCATACTAGAATAATAAGAAGTAGTGAACCATACTTCTTAAGGAGTCCTAAAATTTATTATAGTCGATGTCGATTTATTCACTAGATAAGTGGTAGTATTGACTACTTTAGCTTTAAAATACTTTGAGAGTCTTACATTTATCTGCATATAACAAGCATGCTAAGTGAGTGTTTAGTTCATCCATTCTGCAATTATATTTTACTATAGTGTATGATATACAGTGTGGCGTTTCACTATACCTTCTTGTAAAATTTATAAAATGGCTTATTACAAAATTTCAACATATTATCTATTTTGTGCCTTAACCTTTCTTCAAATAAGTATTCCAACCATTACCTTCCACTTTTTGAACTATTCAAACACTTTATCCTTTGATTTTAGAAAGTAATCTCATACCTTTCTTGAGTAATCATTAATGAATATAACAAAATACTTATATCCTTTATCCCCATAAATCTAAATGAATATAATTAAGGATGTTAGTGGAAGTATGCTTGTTGGAAAAGAATTTGATCTTATGATGCTTGCGAAGGTAATAAGATAGAGAACTTTATCTTCCCTATCACAACTTTAGCCAAAAACACCCTTTCTTACTCAATATAATAAGTCCCTACTCACTCATATGACCCAATCTACAATGTCACAATATTGTGCTATCATTATTCTACTTTAATGATTGTGATTCAGCTATCGATCTCATTATTGTCTTATCTATTATTAAGACATAAATTCTATATTGCAATTTTCTTTTCATTATAGTCATAATGTTCTTTAACACTTTAAACTTTCCATGATCATGAAAAAAAATTGACTTTTAAAAGTACTCATAGAAATAAGATTCTTTTGAATTATGCATTTGGATCTACATTGAATCATTATCTTCAGCTATATACTCTCCATCATTACATAATCTACAATACCATTCTATTCTTTAAAGAATATAACTTCTCCTTATTAAAGATTATCTGATATGATATATCAATGTTTATCACCCACTAATTTGTAGAATAAGAATTATTGATAATCAAAATATTACTTTCTTTCATTCTCTTCATTAGAGCTCACCTGAACTATAACAATACTCTCTTTCAAAGATTTTGGGTGCGTTTACTTTCAGAAAACAGTTTTTTGTTTTCTATCTTGATTTTTTGCATATATTTTCAATTTTCATTTTCA
>JANIPN010000007.1:6347462-6358660 GCA_027478595.1 Erythroxylum anguifugum
CAGAGAAACATCAAGCAAGGAAGAGCGACATTTTTCCAGCATAAAATAAAAAACTTACTTGACCCTGGAGAGACGAATGTGTTGGGGAAGAAGGGCAGCGTGCGAGAGAGAAGCTGCGAGACTTGTTGGTCGACAGAGAGGACTGATTTCGTGAGGGAGAAGGGGGGGCGATATTTTAGGAGATCCAGACGAACAGATCTCACCAAGACCGGAATTTTTCAACCATGGAATCAAATACTTATCCGACCCTAAAGAGACGAATGTCTTGGGGAAGAAGAGATCCGAACAGATCCGAGAGCAAAGGCCGGAGGAACAGCAGTCGGGGACAGAGGAACGAGGAGACCGGTCGCAGTCGGGGAAGAGCAGTGGTGCGCTGGTTTTTGGGACAGAGGATCAGCAGTCGGGGACGAGGAGACGAAGGTGTCGGGGAAGAATAGGGGGTTAGTTGTGTAAAAGGGGTTAATGTTTTTCAGGGGACAGGGACAACGTGTCTCTGTTCCACCTTTTTGGGAGAGACATATTTCACGTGTCTCTATCTTCCGGAGTCGGGAACAAAAAGCAGGGGAACATCAACCAAACAGCACCGAGGGCATGATTTATTGGTCCTGTCTACTGTCCCCACTCACGGGGACAGTAACCAAACACAGGGTTAGCTTTGGAAGACACACCACCGACTCACACTAGTTCAACTGAGATTAGTTTCCCAAGTAAAGTGGAATTGGGTAAGGATCTAGTGCAGCAAGACTTAAGTGAGGATAGTGGGATAAAAGTTTTAAGAGATGCCACATTAGCCAAAATCAACTTGAGCCTTGTGGACAAGGCTTTTAATGGTGGGGGACTTGTCATGGGCCCAAGCCCAGTTTTGGATGCAACGAGTGAGGAACCATTGAGGAAGAACACCAGGCCACGTGTCGCAAACCGATTGCTGGAGCCTTACATTACTTATTAAATATATAGCTGGAATATAGTAATAGGGATTTTTATCGTAAATTTGGCGTTTTCCTCTTCTCCGTGCATTTGTCTCTTCTATAGGAAAATATTTTTGGGATTTCTTAATCTGAGCCTTACAACTTTGTTCTTGGATGAATATTTATCCTCCATAAGAGCTTGGTATAAAGTACTTATAGATGTGCATGAACTTAGTATATTCTTAGAAGTGTTATTCAAATTAGATATATGTGGTTATATTTTGAAAGGTTGTCATTCATTTTCGTAGGAAAATTTTTTCAGTCCAAACAATAAAACTTTTAAACAACTTAATCAAAATTACAAGATAATGTTAGGGGGGATTCTAAACTAAATTTAACTATTATATGATTTCTTGTTTGATTATTTCTAATGGTAATTAAATATTTTAGTTTAATTTAGATTTAGTTTTATACCTAATTTGAGTTAAGAGGGACACACTTAGGAGTTACCTTTTCCTTATAGGATTAAATTTTGCTTGTCCTTATACTATTACAAAATAATATGTCTACTTTCTTATAGTCTTATACTAAATAGTAGAGAAAACGACTCTAGTCATTTTATTTTCTTCTTGTATATATTCTTTTATCTATTTTAATCCTTTATTTTCAATGTTCATACTAATGTGAGTTTAGGCATATGAAGCTTGGTGCATGACAAGAAGCAAACCTTATCTTGTTGAACAAGATTCAAAAATTGAAAAGACACTTTTTTCACTACAAGAAAATCATTACTTACCGACAGAAAAATTACCATAGTAAATTAGCGATGGAATTTGATTATTCGTCGGTACAATTGTCGAAAAATGGTATTTTGTGATGAACAAAATATTCGTCGGTAAAGGTAGAGGGAAATTATCCCCGCAATTTTATCGACGGAGTATAGCAACGAAATTGTGAAGATCGTCGTAAAAATAGGTTGTAATGGTTGGCAGCAAAATAAGTGTCAGGCCGTACCAACGGAATAAATATTCGTTGGTAAATTATTGACAGAAAATGCATTCCATCGATAAGATTTATAGTTAAACGTCATCGTTGGGTCTTCGGCCTCAATGTTTTTAATAAAAAGAAAACACCTTTTGGTTTAACACTAAACGATGTCATTTTCTTTTGATGTTAAACCCACCCGCCCCTGCGTCGTTTTTTCCTTGTTTTCTTCTTTATCGCTGTCGGTCTTCTCCGTCTAGCGTCCATCGTCCATGATTTGATCTCGTCCATTGTCCATCATCTTCAATGAAGTCAAGGTTAGTCATCCATCTAGTAGCAGGTTTTTTTTTTCTGTGAGAAATTTTGTTGTTAAAAGTTTATAAGAACGTCGGTTGGTTCATTTTTCTGTGAGTATTTTGCATTTTTGAACAGTGATTGGTTCATTATTTGTTTGAATGTGATTATGTTGGTGAATAATGAAAAAATACAATGGTTTTGTTGTTAGGTAGAGATGAATTTGGGTTGCCTATGAATTGTTCGATGAAATGTCTCTTAGGGATATCATATCTTGTTTTTTCTAAAAATGAGAAATGTCTCTTAGGGATATTGGTGAGACTTGGTTAAACAACTGTCAAGGAAGTGAATTCATGGTTAAAATAATTGACAAATTTAAATATTACTTAAAAAATTGGGATAATAGCAATTATTTTGTATTACATAAAAACAATTGTTAAAGGGTTATTTGTTTTGATGAAGTCATGGTATTGTGTGTACTTAACTGTGGTATTTACATATTAAAGTAAATGTGATACACATTTTTATACATTTATGGTATTTTGATGAGTTATCTTTTTCCATCTATTTTTATACAAAATATTTAATGAATTTTCTTTTCTCTTTAATATGATAGAAACTCATCCACCTTTGCCCCTCTTAGCACTTAATTTTAGTGATCTCTTGTGTTCTAGCTCTATTATCCCATCTATTTTCAAATACCCACCATTTTCTATTAAATGTTCAATGTTTTCCTTTAAATGTTCACCATCCATTTTTTCTTATTCATTATGATGGTCAAGCAAAAGGAGAAGATATGAAACCTAAAATAAAGTATGAAAGTGTTTTTGTTAGGTGTATTCTTAATCAAAACTAGTTTTATGATAAGAAATGTATACCCATAAAAACATTTCCACTTCCTACTTCATTTTTCTTTCTCTCCACTATGAAGGTTAGAGCACTTACCCAGTTTTGGAGATGGTAGGATCGTTGATTTGAATGTTTTAGAAAAATAGGCATTGTAGAGGAGATGCAATGATATATTAGTTATGTAGGATGGACTAAATTCTTTAGAATGGAATAGTTGTGCTATAATAAAATAGCTTCAAAAATTTTATTAACTAAGTCCATACAAATTTAGGCTTGAATGATAAACGTGCCGCTAGGTTTTAGCTATGAAACAAAAGCTAGAAAACGTCATTTAATGAGTTTGTAGTGAATTATGGGTTTTGATCTTATACCAAACCAAAGTTGTCCTATTTAAGGATAAACCATGATCAAATGATCTCCCTGAGGTTAATAGTAAAATATAATAGGAACATATTGTGGGATAAATCCATCTATTCTCCCACTGGGTCCATAAATAGGGAAATCATATATGTTGTTGTTCGTTACTTGCACTATGTCATCACATATTCCATTATAAGGAGATTTAAAAAGAATGACATGACATGGTTATACCTTGTGATCTATTATTATATATAAAGCATACTATGGTGAAAGCATCATGAAACCTTAGATTTTTCTTTACAACATACTTAAAGAATATGGAAAAATAATGAATATAAGTTATTGACATATGCTGACCGAGTTATCATAGAAGTTTGATTGTATATGATAACCTCACGAATTTGACATTTGGTTCTTTTACATTTAACATAGTCTTTAAGGTGATAAAAGTGGACATAGTGAGAAAAGTCAACGATTAATATATGTTAGCTTGGAGTATATGATACCTAGTTGAGACTATAAACTCTCCCACACACCAAAAACTAATCAAACTTATATAGGACAAAATCGAGGTACAAATTAAGATCAATGTGATATTGAGGAAACTAAAAAATGCTTTGATATCATTGCAAATCATCTGGGCCAATTAGAGGAGCAAGTTTCTCATTATCTTATCAATAAGAAGAGTTCCAAAATACCACCATATCTTTTGCCTAATTACTTGCCTATAATACCTTTAGATGCCAACTTTGCTAATAAAAAAGAGTTGCAATTCTATTTTTAATTTTTTGATGGTTTTGCTTAGTGATATACTTATAGCTAAATGCTTAGTGATATACTTATAGCTAAAATTTTGATATTTTTATGTACTCATTTTATCATTCTATTTCCTTTTTTTAAGTTAAAAAATTTGACAAATATTTCCAAAATTAAAATAAGTGAAAATACAATACAAGCCTTGAAAAGGCCATATTTAATTGGAGCTACAACATTCTAGTTAAACTTGACTATGTTAATATTAATTAACCCTTGAGTATCAGAAGCAGGTATCTTATAACCTCCATGTAGCTTTCAATATTTGCCTATAGGGCCTTGCATTGTTATTTTCTTATCATACACTACCAAACTACATTGACTTATTTTCTAAAACTTGCTTTTATATTATTAGATACTTTAGTAATTTTTGTTTTTCTTACATTGTGTTTGTTTGAAAGGTAAAAATAAATTCTAAATGTCAATCATCAACACCTTGGTAATGGAGGATAAAGAAAAGGTAAAAAAAGCTTCTAGTCCCTATTTATTTTCCTCCCTTTACATTTCATCTTCCCTTTTTTTCATTCTTATTTTTTTAAGCTTTTTATCCTTCTTACGTTCCTCACTTTTTCTTAACAATTTAATCTATAAATCCATGAAAGTCAAAGATCACATTTTCATATAAATTTTTAGTTCTTTCATAAACAAAGGTTTCCTCTTATTCTTAATAAGGACATTGTATGCAATAGATATAAAGCTAAACATATGGTAGGCATTAGTTGGACAACTTACTTGGATGGACGAACAACTACAGAGAAGGATGAGCGACGCTCTTTAACATAAAATAGGGCCTGTAAAAAAGAATATTAGCATTTTTTTCTCATTTTTTTTGAAATTATTTAGATGGAGATTCATAAATGATCTTTAGTACAATTATATTGTAAAATCTATTAAATTATCTTCTTCAAAACCCTCCACCAATCAAAGTTTCTTCTTAGATGAAACAAAAATATGACAATATCTACAATTTCATAAAATTGTCAAAATAACTTGCCTTAGTATTAGTATAGTGCATCAAAAGTCATGCTTCTCCAATAATTCTGCTGTACCATGAAAATTATTTCTTTGGAGTAAATTGTCCTTTCTATATATGTTCTCTTACTTGATTTCCATTTTCACTCCTTAAAACAATTTAGGTCTATAATAATAATATGCACCTAGTCATAATGCATTTAATATCTCATTTGTTTAGAGCATTTTTCTCTATAAATAATTTCAAATGAGAAATATAAAACAAATCTTCTTATTCGCTTTAGGTATTACCTAATTCCTTGGTTTTCCAGTATTACAAGCATAGAATGTTGTAATTCATCAATGGTTCTAGGCGCAAAAGAATTATGTCTTCCAAGCTTGGCCCTTGTTACTTGGATTTAGTATAGATGTTGCCACGCAAAAACTAGGATTCTATCAAATATTCAAGTTGAATATCTATGATGGAAAATGTTCAAAGAGTATTGCTGAGTGGAGGAATATGGCAGTTCTAAGAGGCCCTTGTTAAGGTCATGATGTCATGCTATATGTTTTTATACTTTTTAAGGTTATGAACTTCATCAGTTTCCAACGACCAATTTCAACTGGAGAATGGAACTTAAACATTTTAGTTACTTGCAAAACTAATAACTCCAATGCTTAAAACAGAGATCTCTGCACTTTTGCAATAAGTATGAGTGATGTTATTGTCAACTGGCATAAGTCGCCTATTCCTACAAGTGAATTTGTTCACAAAATCACACCATTCGAATCCAAAATCACTCCTCATGCTCAATACATTTAACCAACCTTCAAAGCACGATTTAGACTAACTAAAGAGAAGTATACAACATACAAGACGACTACTGTTGTGGTGGCACAAGAGATAGTACCTGAAGAAGGACGACAACGACGAGGATGCATGGTGGCTTTCGATAGAGACAGAGATGAGGACAATGGCACGCTGATGACGTGCAATGGCACGACGAGGATGCTGGTGGGATGACGAGAAGGCGTGGTTGGATGGCTCGGATGGCGACGAAAGAAGAGAAGAAAATAACTTAGCGGTGATGGGAGCAAGGGGCGTTTTAGGTTGACACCAAATGACGTCGTTTTATTTTTTTTATTTTTAACTCTAAAGCCAAAGCAAATGACGACGTTTACTTTAAATTTTACTGACGGAATTTACTATGGAAATCATTTGGTGTTAAACCAAACGATGTTGTTTTTGTTTTTTGTTTTTAAAAATCTAAAGCCGAGGCAAACAATGACGTTTACTTTAAACTTTACCGATAGAATACGACGTTTACTTTAAACTTTACTGGAAGTAACCCAAAACTTATTTATTCCGCCAAATATTCCTGTCTTCTTTATTGACGGAAATTGTCTTCCGTCGCTATATTCCATCAAAAAATTTGTTAGGATAATTTTCCTCCATATTTATCGACGAATATGTTTTCTGTCACAAAATAAAAATTTTCTAGACAATTTTACCGTCGTAACATGATCTTCCGTCAGTAATTTGCTACGGTTAGGTTTTTATTGGTAATTTTCTATCGCTAATTAATAATTTTCTTGTAGTATTTTAATTTATCACTAATATTATTCTTAAGCAAATTATAAAGTAATTTTCACTAATAAGCACTCGACATAAAGGATTTAATAGTCAACAATAATGATAATAAGAATTAATCATTAAAAAATTAAAAAAAATAAAATAGCAACGAGAATTCACAAAAGGAAATATGACTCCCATCTTTCTTCTAAAAGAGCCACTGTTTTCTAATGTTAGGACAAAACATATTCTACATTTATTGACAATATTTGCCTAGAAAACCGCTCATTTATTGACTATTGTATTCATTAACATTGATTTCACGCTTCTACGACAAAGAAGACCGGAGATTGATTACAATGACAGATAAGATTGAAAAAAAAGGCTTCTGATTTCACAATTAGCAATACTCATTTTGTTTTAATCAATTATGGAATCTTGAGGAGTTCACATCTTAAGTCATATAACAGTTAAAGACATATTGCCAGAAAGAACCGTTCAAACACAGGACCAGATCGTCTGTTTTATTTACTATTTTTTCACAATATTTTATGAGCTTTCTATTAGATAGATGAAAGCTCATACAAATGGAATAAATGATCTATTCCTTTCAATCACCACTATTCATTTTCTAAGTAATTGCGTTTTAAATATATAAATATTTGAGGACGAAATCTTCTGTTCAATTTATCCTGTTTTTATTATGTCCCATAAATCTTAATCATTTATTTATGCGAGAGCGAGACCCAAATGTGAAAATGAAAGTATAGATTTTGAAGAAAATTTAGGCAAGGATTTCACCTACGTGCCTAATTAATATACCAAAGAAAAGTCAGGCAGGTTAGGTAACTGAACGCTGCATTTCGACATCAGCGCGCTATATGTATTAATAATATATGTATCAATTAATCAAAATTTGTTCGAGTACATTATGACTTTTTCAAAGCCAAGATTGAAGAGATCATATGCATGGTGGCGATGAGTGTTGACCCTCTCTTTCAGGTAAAGAAACAATCAATAATTGATTAATTAGTTGGAAAAATACCTACGCCCACCCAAGGGCTAACCCGATTAACGAGCTCAGATCCTCTGTCTAATATTATGGTATCTTATTGTGTTCAATAAATCTAAGTTATTTATTTATGTGGGTCTCACATAAGACTCGCGTGAGTCCCGCAAAATAAATGACTGAAATTTTATAAAATAAAATAAGACAGAGTAATATTGGACAGAAAATCTTGACTCTCGATTAACAGCCACGAACATTCCTTTATCAGTTGCATAATATTTTCATTTCACTTTATGAAAATGGGGACAAATACATAATAAGTCTAATAATGGAGTTGGAGTGCAACTTCGTTAACGTTATAGAAGCACTCGGAGTTTGAAAAAAGAGCACACGTGTTTGAAAAGTTAAAGGATTTTTGTTTCACGTCACGTGTGAGTCTTTCGTGTCGGTACGGCGATATGAATATATACAGAATAAATTACGAAATAGGGAGAGAAAAGGAGAATTAAGTAAATGTCGTCATTTACGGGGGAACGTGTCCGGCATCCAAGTTTGGCTGCGAGGAAGGAACCTTTTGCTGTTCAGACTCGGCTTTTGTATAAAAGTCAAAGGAAGGAAGCTTCAACAGTCGACGGCGTATGAATGACCTAATCGACAACGACACCATCAAGATCAAACACTTGTTTATAATAAGAACAACCCTGCTTACATTTTACGGTACGACAAAAAGGAACAGTTTTAGTTTCTTCTTCATCTCTTCTCAGCTCTTTTTTGTTTGATTTTTGTCACGACTTCTTGGGCAAACGTAGAATTTTTGTGGTTACGAGCAATCGAATGGCGGATCATCAACAGAGAATTCATCCGGTGAACCAGGATGTGGAGGCTGCACATCCTCCAACAGCTCCATTAGTGCCACCAGGCGCTTCCAAGTCCGATACTAAGGACACTCCGGCGCCGACTGCTCAGCAGTATCCTCCGTTTCAACGTACCATCCCTGTGATGTACTCAAGACCACCCAAGAAGAGAGGCTGTCTCTGCAAGTGCTTCTGTTGGACACTTAGTCTACTCCTTATCCTGATTGTCATCATCGGAATTGTGGCCGGAGTTCTGTTCCTAGTGTTCCGACCAAAACTTCCCAAGTACTCCATCGACAGAATGGAGATAACCCAGTTCATTCTCAACAACGACTCAAGCTTATACGCAACATTCAATGTCACTATTACTGCTAGAAATCCCAACAAGAAAATCGGAATCTACTACGAGGGTGGAAGCGACATAGGTGTGTGGTACACAAGCACGAAACTGTGTGAAGGATCTCTGCCGAAATTCTACCAAGGTCACCGGAACACCACCGTACTTAATGTCCCATTAACTGGTCAAACGCAGGACGCGAATGGTCTGTTTACAGCACTTCAACAACAACAACGGTCGACAGGAACCATTCCTTTAAACCTTAGGGTTAAACAGCCTGTTAGAATCAAACTCGGGAAGCTGAAGCTGATGAAGGTTAAGTTCTTGGTCAGGTGCAGACTAGAAGTGGATAGCTTATCCTCCAATAATGTCATTACCACCAAAAACAGCAGTTGTAAATTCAGATTTAGGCTGTAACCGATTCTTTAGTTGTATTTTCATCCATATGAGTCCGAGAGTCTTTTCTTTTTCTCTATACTTTTCCATGTTCGTCCTTGATATTTGTATTATCTGATATTACATTGATCATTAGCGATTAGAAATATATACATTCTTGTTGCAGATTTATATACTTTTTCTTAATTGATCTAGTAATCTTAAACGGGTTCAAGCCATCAAAAGGTGATTGCTTTGGTTGTTTAATCCAGTTAATAAAAAAACATCCTCCAAACTTGATTAAACTTCTGCTTATCTTGAGGAAAACATATATATCCCCTCTTCACCCAGTAATAGTTTGGTTTTCTTTTGAAAGTTTCTTTTATGTTGGTTTCTTTCACGTCTTTCTTTCTGATGACATTTTGTTTGTTTAATTGTCAAATGGTTCTATCTTGAAAATGTTTAGAACTTCTGTTTCTTGTGACTTCCTTTGCAATAAAATCAACAGGTTATTTTCACGCTAGTTCAAAGACCTAAAGACATGCAATGACTACAATTTGTCCGTTAAAGAGTCATATATAATGTCAATTATATTTTTTAAAGATGAGCAAAAACGTCATGATCCTGGCTTTCTCAAACTCCTTTTCAGCTAATTAATCCACTTAACCTGGATCGAAAGGAATATTGCTAGTGCATCAAACCTCTGTTAGGATAATTTTGTCCTTTCCAATAAAGTTGGACAATTATTAATTGTATTTTTTAGTTTTAAAATAAATTATCAGTTAAGTTACATAATTTGATCCAGATAAAGATAATAAAGTGGCTCAATAAATGATTTAGATTAATAGGTCGAAGTCCGGGTAAAAAATGGGTCCTAATTAGTGTGGACCGAATTCATATCAGCTTTGTGATGGGAAAGTCTGATATGGAAGCTTAAGGTCTCCTGCAGTTATTCATATCGATCATAAGCATAAGGAATCTCTAACCCGTTAAGAGAGCTTACGTATTGAGAAAACTGTAGAAAGACTTAGCCCGTGTCCCGCAAAACACTTTCTGTAAAGATCCCGGAAGATTCGTGATCGTTTGAAGCTCGGAATCGGCATCAAAATTAGAGATGGATCTGAAATCAGGTATTCCGCATTACCTTCGTTTTTAATCCTTTCATATTGATCTTACTTACATAGTAAGGTCTATTACAACCTCTTCAGGCAAATTTGCAGGAAAGTTAGAGATAATTGTGTTGCGAAGACTATGCACACAGCGCGCTGCCCCTCGAAACTTCTTGGAATCCTTAATGTTCTGAGTTTGCTCTATCTTCTTTAGTAGTTGGTGTTTGTTTTTTTTACTTTAGAGCAAGTTGCACTAAGTGTGTTGTAAACCTCAATCCTTTTTATTTTAATGCAATTTTGCTGAACTACCATTAAAAAAAGAGCAAAATATTTTCAATTATACTCCATTGAACTACTCTCTTACAACTATTAAGTTCGGTTTCTTTCCATTTAAACTGTCTACAAACACTACAAGAAAATAAGGAATTAGCGACTGAAAACTAACGATGGAAAACAAGCCATTGCAAATTACCGACAGTTTTTATTTGTCCATCAAAAAAGTTGACAGAAAAATATAATTTAGCGACGGAACAATACCGTTGGCAATTAAGGCGGGAATTGATGGAGGAATAATAAAGTTTTGACTTTTTCAACGGAATATTAACGATGGAAAATTTCGTCAGTAAATATCCAACCTACACGTCATCGTCTGCTTGCAGTTAAACGTTATTAACTTAAATAAAATGACGTCGTTTGGTTTAACACCATACGACGTCGTTTTTGTTAACATTAAAACACAGCCGAAGACCCTCCCCCCCCCCCCCCGCCGCCCGCCCCCGCGG
>JANIPN010000007.1:6371708-6388452 GCA_027478595.1 Erythroxylum anguifugum
GGAGGGGGGGGGGAGGGTTCTCTAATATGTGTTAATTCCTTTATGTTCTTAATATAATTTTGAGAGTATTTAACTTGTATTTTGAGTATTTTTATATGCTTTGGTACTTAGTGTAATTAGTATTTACTGTAGCAATTTTGAGTTGGAATGATTCATTTCCAAATATAGGGACAATGTAGGAACCAATACGTTAAGTGAAAAACCATAAATAAATATACTTGCTAACTTTTCTAAATGTTATTAATCTTCTTTATTTGTTTATAGAAATGTAAATAATTATAATATTTAAAATTCTAATTAGGAAATAAAGGTGAATATTCATTAGCTTACTCCTTTTTTTTCATTGCATATTAACTTACTGCTACATTATGTAGACAGGGACGTAGCTACATATAAACTTGGGGGTCACTGGGCCCCCCAAGTTTTTTTAAAAAATTATTTTAAATATATATATATATATATAAAGATAGAGTTATTTAAGGGTTAGTGGTGTACTGGGCCCCCCAAAATTTAAAAAAAAATAATTCTTGGGCCCCCCTATCTTAAATTCCTGGCTCCGTCGCTGTATGTAGACATGTTGAGTGAAGACAAGCATAGATGATGTCCTTCATTATAGCACTCATTCATTTATCCTTCTCTTGACTTTCAATGATAAAGATATCCTCTATGTTTTAATTAGTCAATTATTGAATATCTACCACCTTTAAATCAATATTGCTTACCATTGATCCTAACATGTTCGTTTTATATGATTGTTTTAATATACCCCACTTTCTAAACTGTGAACAATTTTGTTCTTGGTATTAGGAACTCATTTGTTGACAGTATTTCTACTTCGAAGGAGATTGAAGAGAAGCTTTAGCAGGTATTCAAATGAAATTCATTTCCTTTTGTTTTTGACAATGTCAACAATGAATTTCCACACATTTTAATCGAATTTATAACAATTTCTATATTTTTCATTCTAGCTCCGTCATCATCTTCTTTCACGTACTTCAGGAAGATCCTTCTGCATGTAGGTTGAGGTTAGTGGTTTTGTTTTTTACTACATTTTTGTGAACTTGGTTTAATTTGGGTATTTGTTTGCGGTTTGAACTTCTCATCTGAACTTCCTGCATTTTTAATTTAAATGGCCTACACGAATTGAAACTTGTTTGTGGTATGAACTTCGGTTTATCAATGAATTAATATAGGATGAGTTTGACTTATATTATAGTGTCAATTACCTTAATTATGTCAATCCAATATTTCATTGATGCTCTCTGAAATGATTAGCTTCATTTTAGTTTTCATGTGTGAATTTTTACACGCATCTTTTTAAAGTTATATATGTTAAAATAATTTATTAAAATAAGTATTCATATTTTTATGAATACTTATTATATTTGGCACTAGTATATATTTAATATAGGTTAAATATCAAACTTTTAACATTAATGCTCTTCTAACATATATGATTGCAAACATATATGTTCGATCTTCAGTTTAAAAATATTTTAGATCTCAACCCATAAACGTTAACCTATAACCCATGATGGAGCTCCTGTGAGGCTTATCGGTGAAAAATACTAAGAGCTTAGGAGTCACAACGAGAACTTGTTCTCTTGATTCACAAGTCTTATCTTAGATGTTTTGTATCTTTGGCAAACATGAATGATAATAACTATGGAATCATTGTTTTAAATTAACAGTTTTGCAGAAATGAGTAATGTTGATAGATCTTGGATGTATAGACGATTAACACCTGATGGTTTCATTAATACTGAATTTGTTAAGAGAGTTGAAGTTTTTATTCATTATGCATGTTCTCAACCTGCATATATGGATGGGCCAAAGATCAGATTTCCGTGTAAAAAGTGCAAACACAAATATTTCCATCCTATTGATGAAGTTAATGGGCATTTGCTGAGAAAAGGGTTTGTCCCCAATTCTTTTGAATGGACATGACATGGGGAACCATTGATTTGTAGTACCTCAAGGGGTAATCAAGCACAATCTTTTATCAACTTAAATGAGTTTGAAGGGGGATTGGATTTAGAACAAATTATGTGGATGGAACTGAAAATCAATACATGCAAATGGTTTATGATGCAGTCGGTTATACCTTTGAGGAAAATATGGAAAATCTTGAAGAAGAACCTAACCTACATGCAAATTTTTTTTTTGACTTATTATAGTCATCTGACCAAGAATTATGGCTAAATTGTGAGACGATGACCCAATTGTCTTTAATTGCTCGAATATTGAACATAAAGTCTGAAGGGCATATCTCAGATCGTAGTTTTGATAAAACTCTTGAATGGTATAATGAATCATTACCTCCTGATCATCCAATGGTTGATAGTTTTTACACTATGAAGAAAGTTATTAAGGGTTCTAGTTTGCTTGTTGAAAAGATTGATTATTGCAAATTGAGATGTATGTTGTATTAGGGAGATGATGTGGAATTACAAGAGTGCAAATTTTGTGGTCAATCTAGGTTTAAGCCTAGAAAGTGTTCTATGAAACAGAAATTAGTATCCTAAAAGCAGATGTATTATTTCTCGCTAACTCCGAGACTTCAAAGGCTATATGCTTCTGATGTAACTGCATCTCACATGAGATGGCTTGATGAACAAGAACAGGAAGATGGAATAATGAGTCATCCATCAGATGCACTAGCATGGAAACATTTCAATGACACCCATCTTGAGTTTGCAGCTGAAAGTCGAAATGTTAGGTTGGGATTGTTGATGGATAAATTCTAACCTTTTAGTTAATCCAGCCAGTAATATTCACCATGGCTAGTCATAATTACTCCCTATAATTTGCCTCCATGGATGTGTGTAAAAGACGTATATATGTTCTTGACAGTAATTATACCAAGGCCTACAAATCTGAAGTATAAATTTGATGTATTCTTACAACCATTGATATCTAAATTGCAGCATCTTTGGGAATATGTTGTTTAGACATATGATATGTCTCTAAAACATAATTTGTGTTGAGAGCAGCTTTGATGTGGACCATTAGTGATTTCCAGCATATGCCATATTGTCTGGATGGAGCACAATAGGAAAATTGGCTTGTCCTTATTGTGACAATGATTCTAATGTGTTTTTATCTTCCAAACGGGGGAAAAATATGTTAGTTTGACAATCACAGGAAATTTCTTCCTCCAGATCATCCATTTAGAAGCAACAAACAAAAGTTCATTAAGAATAGGATGGTAAGAACACCTCCTCCCCCTCACAAAGTTGGTGAAGAGATTCTATAGGCGGTTGAGAAATTAGGTCTGTTGAAAGTTACAGAATTTGAAGCTGATAAAGTAAATACAAGCATTAGTAAAAACTTTGGTTGGAGGAAACGAAGCATCTTTTGTGATTTTCCATATTGGAAAACTAATTTAATACGTCATAATCTAGATGTGATGCATATTGAAAAAAAATATTTTTGACAATTTGTTCAATACCAAAATGAACATTGAAGGGAAGACAAAAGACAATGCAAAATCACGAGCCGATTTGCAATTTTTTTGTAGAAGGAAAGAGTTACATAAAGATGTTCGCACAGGTAAATATCCGAAAGTATGTTACACTTTGGACAAATACCAAAAGGAAATATTGTGTGAATGGTTGAAAAGTCTAACATTTCCCAATGGTTATGTTTCAAACTTGGAAAGGTATGTGGACATAAGGAAGTACAAATTATTTGGAATAAAAAGTCATGATTGTCATGTGTTTATCCAAAGGCTAATTCCAATTGCATTTCAGGAATTGCTACCGAATAAGGTTTGGAAAGTAATAACAGAAATAAGTTGGTCTTTCAAAAGTTTAACATCATCTGAAATCAAGTTGGCTGAAATGGAAAAACTAGAAAGGAAAATTCCAATAATTTTGTACAAGTTAGAAGGGATTTTTCCTCTAAGCTTCTTTGCTTGTATGGAGCATATACCTATGCATTTAACATACGAGGCAAAACTAGCCAGTCTAGTTCAATATCGATGGATGTATCCGTTTGAGAGGTAATTCAAATTCAAATTATTGTAATTGAAGTAATAACATGTTTTAACTGCTAAATTGTAATAACCATATTCTATAATATAGGTATTTGCATCACTTGAAAAAAAATATGAAAAACAAGGCTAGAGTTGAAGGTTCGATATGTAATGCCTATTTAGTGGGGGAAGCTAGTACATTTTGTTCACATTATTTTGAGCCTTATGTTCACATAAGAAAAAGAAAAGTTCCTCGTAATGACAATGGGGGAGCAATGAGTGATGCTGATGGTAACTTATCTAGTTTCACATATCCTGGATGAACATATGGACGTTCAACAAGAAGAATGTTAACACAGGAAGAAATTGAGGCTGCCCATGGTTACATTTTATTGAATTGTCAAGAGGTTCAACCTTTCGTACAGTAAGTTGAAAATGATTATTTCAGTTTTCAAATTATGTGTTATTCATAACTGAAATACATAATAATGTATTTAAATTATACAAGAAATTGTTACGCAAGATAATGCCGGAGAAAACACAGGATGCTATAAATAAAGAAGTTAGAAGACACTTTCCTCGATGGTTCGAGAGATATGTAAGTTTTCACTTACAAATATTCAAATGATTGAATTATAATCTTTAAGTGTTCAAATGACATAATACTCTTTGATATGATAATTTCTTTTATGTAGGGCTTAGAAAATCCAATAGAGAACAAGTTCATTTGTGATTTTGCAAAGGGATCTCTGCGAACTATTAGCTCATATATGATGTATTTCGTTAATGGATACAAATATCATACAGAATATCATGGTCTTAGCATGACAACAATAAATAGTGGAGTTTGCATACAGGGAGAATTGATGGATTACTATAGTAAAATTATTGAGATACTTGAAGTTGAGCACCCTGTATTGCCAATAAAGCGATGTGTGATATTTAAATGTGACTGGTATAACCCGACTCCAAATATTGGAACAAAAGTGCATAGCCGATACAATTTAGTTCAAATCAACAACCGAAGAAGATTGAGACAATTTGAACTTTTCGTGTTGGCAATGCAAGCAAAACAGGTGTGTTATGTCCCTTTTCCTAGCTTAGGACGAGATAAGTTAGATTGGTTAGCAGTTTGCAAAGTTAAACCTAGAGGTGTTTTTGAATCACATGAAAAAGGAGAGCAGAGAATTGAAAGTGAAGCGTTTCAGGAAGATGTTTATTTTATAAATGCATTTGCCACATATGACGATAATGAACCTTTGAACGATCTATCTAATGAATATGTTGAAATTTCATCTGGAGCGGATGACGAACATTAGAGATCTAAAGAGGAGCCGGAGTTTGATTCTTATTCTTCAGAAAAAGAAGATGATTGTAATTTACAATTAAGTTATGATGGTGATTAATTTGTGTTTGTAATTAAATATTTTATTCAACAAATCAATTATTTCCTTTTCAATATATTATGTAAAGTATTTAATTCAAATTCTTAATCACATGGCGACTAGTTCCGGATGGTAGTAATTCATTCCGTTGGGAGGAATGTGGCAAAATTGTCCCTACCAAAGCAATAAAAAATGCAGGAAAAATCTCCACTTCATACACTGATGATCGTTTTCCTTGCATGGCTGATCTTCCGCTTCAAGGTGTTTAGTATCATCTAAACAACGTCACTTTCCTTATTATGTACATCTCATTTCCTTTTATGAAGCTATTATATATATATTCACATTTGATGGTCTATACTACATGTTGTTTTAAGCTTCCTTGAGAAGATGACACATGTTATTCGCGGAAGGATCTTCAGGTTCATTTGTGAACACATGTTATTCGCAATCCTCCATGTCCAGTACAACAGCATCTAGTAGACGATCGACAACCAATGAAGTCAATGAGCTTCGAACTATAGTGTAGACAATGATGGAGCACATAGCTTAGCTGAGATATGAGATGGATGTGTTGAAGGGGAGGGATAGCACCTCAGAGTATCTACGGTCACCAGGACAATAGGATTGTTGTAATCATTTTCTTTGTTATTGTAATCATTTGCTTTGAATTACAAAGACTTATTATGTACATTATAATGTTTTTATTATCAATCAAGATAATTTTAACTTTATATCATAAATCAACTTTCTGTTTAAACAAATTAAATATATAAAAAATCAATATATTATGCACAGATAATTCATAATTGTTGAAATTATGCATTAATCATAAGATCATGAAATAAAATTTAATGTAAAGATTTTTTTTAAAAAATTATTTTACTTTACCGACAGAAAAATGAAATTACATCAGTAAAATCTATTATATTTATCAACGGACAACCTAAACCGTTGGTACAATCCAATATATTTACTGACGGTTACTCTTTGTTTCGTCGGTATTATTGCGAACCGTTAAGATTTTCTAAACTACAGTTTATCGATGGTCAACATAACCGTCGGAATATCACCGACAATATTATGTTATCGTCGTAAAATATTACGACGGAATACTTATGGCCGTAGGTAAATTTACCAACAGTTTACTACAAATCTGTCGGTAAAGTTACCAATAGTGAAGACATCTGTCGGTAATAAGTCCATCGGTAAATTTACCTAAGGCAATTTTAACAAGACCTTTGTTCGTCGATTATTTCTATCGCTAATTAGTATTACAAACAGAATGCAAAAGTCTTTCGTCGGTAATCTCCGTCACTAAACGACGTTTTTCTTGTAGTGAAATTTGAAATTTGAAATTTGAATTTTTACTAGCTAAGTTGATTGACACTTTTGTTTCATATATTATTCCAACAACAGTCATTCATTGCTAACCGATATTGAAGACTTTTCAATGTTTGATGTTCATGTTATACCGTATAAATTATGTTCAATGATCAAAGATAATCATATATATTCAGTTGATGTTAATCATTTAATCTTCTGTATTGCATTGATGATTTATAAGAATCATAATAATTTAATAGTATCCTATATTGTTTCAATAACTTTATATAAATCATATAATATATACACTATTCATGTAACAAGTATTCCTTATAAGTAGGAAGTCATACTTACAATATGGACACATCATAGTTTCATTTAATCTTTTTATTGGTTCTAAAGCTACTTGTTGTAGTTTGTGAACTAAAGTCATATGTATTGGGAAATCAGGGTGGGATCCGATCTTGAGCACAGTTTGTTCAACACCATAATGAACATTAAAGGGAGGACAAAGGACAATGCAAAATCAGGAGTTAATTTGAAACTTTTTTGTAGAAGGAATAAGTTATATAAAGATCTTCACATCGGTAAATATCTAAAAACATATTACACTTTGGACAAAAAATAAAAGGAAATTTTGTGTGAATGGTTAAAAAGTTTAAAGTTTTCCGATGGTTATGTTTCAAACTTAGCAAGGTGTGTGGACATAAGGAAGTATAAATTATTTGGGATGAAAAGTCATGATTGTCATATGTTTATGCTAAGGCTAATTTCAATTTCATTTCAGGTGACGCTACCAAATAAGGTTTGCGAAGATATAATAGAATTAAGTTTGTTTTTCAAAAGCTTAACATCATCTGAAATAAAGTTGGCTGAAATGGAAAAACTAGATAGGAGAATTCCAGTTATCTTGTGCAAATTGGAAGGAATTTTCCCTCCAAGCTTCTTAGGTTTATGGAGCATTTACCCATACATTTAGCACACGAGGCTAAACTTACTGGTCTGGTTCAATATCGATGGATGTATCCATTTAAGAGGTAATTATAGTTAATATTTAAATAAAAGTTATAGCATGTTTTAATCAAAGAATTGTAATAACCTTATTTGTAATGTAGGTATTGCATCACTTAAAGAAAAACGTCAAAAATAAGGCTAGAGTTAAAGTTCAATATGTAATGCTTAGTTAGTAGAACAAGCAAGTGCATGTTGTTCACATTATTTTGAGTCACATGTGCATACAAGAGAAAGAAAAGCTCTTCGTAATGACGATGAGGGAGAAATGAGTGATGTTGATGGTAACTTATCCATTTTCGCATATCCAGGACGAACATATGGACATTCAATAAGAAGAATGTTAACAACAAAAGAAATAGAGGCTGCCTATAGTTACATTTTATTGAATTGTCAAGAGGTTCAACCTTTTGTGCAATAAGTTTAAGTTGATTTTGAAATAGATTATTTGAGTTTCTAAAGTTATTGTTGTTCATAACTAAAATACATAATAATGCTCTTAGATTATACAAGCAATGGTTATGCAAGCTAATGCTCGAAACAATACAGAATGATATCAATAAAGAAGTTGAAAGACACTTTCCTCGGTGGTTCGAGAAATATGTAAGTTTCACTAATAATTGAAATGGTTGAATTATCGGATCAAAGTAGATGACATTATACTATTTAATATGATAAATTGTTTTTTATATAAGCCTTAGAAAATCCAATAGAGAACAAGTTCATATGTGATCTTGCAAAAGGACCTTTGCGAACTGTTAAATCGTATTTGGTGTATTTTGTTAATGGATATAAATTTCATACAAAACATCATGGTCATAGCATGGCAACAGGAAATAGTTGGGTTTGCATAAGGAAGAATTAGTGGATTACTTTGGTAAAATTATTAAGATACTTGAAATTGAGTACCGTACATTGTCAATAAAACGGATTGTGATATTTAAGTGTGAATGGTTTGATCCAACTCTTAATGCTGGAACAAAAGTACACAGTTGATACAATCTAGTTGAAATCAACCAGCGAAGAAGATTTAGACAATTTGAACCTTTTGTGTTAGCGATGCAAGCAATCCAAGTGTATTATGTCCCTTTTCCTAACTTACAACGAGATAAATCAGATTGGTTGGTCGTATGTAAAGTAAAACCTAGAGGTGTTTTTGAATTACATAGAAAAGGAGAAAATAAGAGAATTAAAAGTGAAGCGTTTCAGGAAGATGTTTATGAAATAAATGCATGTGTAACATATGACGAGAATGAACCTTTGAACGATCCAAATAATGAATATATTGAAATTTCATCTATAGAGGATGAGGAGGGAGAGAGATCTAAAGAGGAGTCTGAGTTTGATTCTAATTCTTCAGAAAAAGAAAATGATGATTTTGATTTACAATTAAGTGCTGATAGTGATTAATTTGCGTTTGTAATAGAATATTATATGAATAACTCTATTATTGCATCAATAATATATTGTTATATATTGAATTTATATTGTTCTATTACTGGAAAATTCAATAAAATGTGAATTTCAGGGTAAAAATATGCCACCAAAGAGAAAACATGATATGATGTGGCTAAGGTTTAGGTTACAATTATTTGGAGAAGCCAGTGCATTTCTAAGTGAAGCATCACATTCTGCGGATGCTACTGCAAATTCAGATGAATCATTACCTTCTGTACCTACTGTTATACCATCCAACATCCCTGTTACACCATCCACTAGCCCTACACCATCCATCACCCCTATATTAACAAAGATATTAGGGGTAAACGTTGCAGATAAAGGAGGCAGCCTCCAGCTTGGAGCTAAAGGAGTTGATGGAAAAACGTACATCACAATTATCAACAATTTGTAAGTAAAATTCTAAAAATTTTGTAACACATGATAACATCATAAGTTTATCCTGAAATTTATAGGTTTTAATTTGAAAATGATCTAAAATAACTTATATATTATGTTGGTTATGTCTCGAGCGTGCTTAAGAAATATCTCATCCAAGTTCAAGGAGAGGATAGATCTTTAAGGTTATATATAAAAGAATGTCTCTCAACCGACAAAGGATTTTTATCATCAAGAGTTTGAGGTAAACAAAATATATTCTTTAATCTTTTTTATTTTATCTAATTTTATACATTAATTAGATAAATATTGTCTTTTATAAGTACTTATAATATGTTTTTCTTTTCTTTCAGAAACAATTTTTCTGGGATCCAAAATTTGATATTGTAATTTATAATGTATGGGAGAGGCGAACTTGTACACATTATAGAGACTTTCTTGCTTTGATACACAAGAATGGTGTACGACCACCATATATATCTGGAAAAATATGGAGTCGTTGGCAGCAGTATTGGGCATCACCCGAGGCAATATCTATTTTAGAGCGCGATTCTATCGATAAACGTGGAGGACTAGACGGAGAGAGTCTACTCGTACACACTGGAGGATCTTTGACCCATCAGGAGCATGCACTTCAACTTGTAAGTATAAAAAATGTACACCTATATTCTGACTTTTGTACTTTAATGTATGCAATTTGATTTCAATGTAATTTGATGTATGAAATTTAAAATGAAAATATATGTGCATTATGGAGAATAATAATGTTATAAAAGTCTGGTGTCATTAATGGTTGTGTTGTTGAGTTAATTTTTTTTTATCTAATAGGGGGTAAATATCATAAAAATCGAAGAAATTCAGTCGAAATTTTTGTAAATTGTAATTTAGTTATCACAATTTATTCTGATGCAGGAAAAGTCTATGGGCAGAAAGCCTACACCATGTCAGCTTTTTTTGCACACTCACATTAAAAAGCATGATAGTGTGACCTTCGTCAACACCCGATGCAGGCAACTTCATGTATGTAAAATCTATACTTTAATATTAATTCTTAGAAAGTATCACTTATTAATATAAATATTTATAATGATATGACTAAATACAAGAAAGCATTGAATGACAATTTCAGAACTACGAAACTGTTGATAAGAGTCAGCCAGTTAGGCATATCTTGATGTAATGGGTGGTAGGGACTGCCGTGGAAGATTTTTGACTTAGGTTCATTTGCAAATATATGTTATTCGCATTCCTCCACATCCACTCCAACTGCATTTAGTAGGCAATCTGCATCAAATGAAAGAGTCCTTCAGCTTGAGAGCACAGTAGAGAGGCTGACATCTCAGTTGCAACATCAATAGAGTACATAACCCACCTTCGTAATAAGATGAATCAATTGAAGGGGAGGGACAATACCTCATCGCAGCAGTCAGAGCATCCGCCTTCACCACCTGCATAACTTAGATGGATAAGTGAATGTATTTTATGTTTTTCTACACTTAATTTTTTGTATAAATTCTTAATTTACAGTTATTTTCAAGATACTTGTTTGTGTACATTTTAATTTTTTATTATTATTACAATCAGGATAATGTTTACTTTATATTTATCAATCAACGTTATGTTATTTATATAAATTAAATATACAAAAAATCATAAGATTATAAACAAAAAACTCAAGTAGGAAGTGAGAAATGGGGGTAGAAATTTATCAAAGTTAAATTTCTAGACAAAACTACAATATTCTATTGCTAATTAGCAGTGGCATGATAACTTCTATCGGTACATTACTGATAGAAAGTATCATTGTACTGCTAATTAGCGACATAATAAATAAATCTGTTCGTAAGTTACTGACATAATATATCACTCTGTCGGTAAAAATTTAGCAATGATTTATGTTTCAATCGGCGAATTTAGCGACGAAAATATATATATCAGTCGGTAACTTTAACGACGGACATACGATTTACCATCGACAAATTCACTAACAGAATATTAGGATTCCGTCCGCAAAGGATCGACAAAATACTATAAATCCGTCGGTAAATTCTCTTTAACTTATCGATGGAAATTCAAAATTTTGTCACTAATGGTATCGACAGATACACAAACTTTCGTCGTTAAATTTACCAACGGTCATTTCTCTAACATTTCTTTCCGTTGGCAATTTTTGTCGCCAAATTTGTTTTCCAAAGAAAAGCTTTATCTTCTGTCAGTAATTTCTACGCAAAAACCTATTTTTGTTGTAGTGCCTAATTTTGCTTTAGATGATAATTGAGGGTAGGTTAACTACCTCTAAAACATAGATCATGAAGGTTGCTTTAAACCATTTCAAAGAACAACTAGGATCTAGAGTATATCAATTCAATACTAGGGGTAAAGATAGAGTAAGTCTAGAACCTAGATGACTATAAGAAAACCAAATTCACATTACTTAAAAGACCCTTCAATCATTTTGATATCAAGAACTTAATCATTAGCATCAATCCAATGAAGTGCCCTAGCTTGGTCTATAATTCTAAATTTCTAATCTATCAAAACACATACATTATAAAGGAGGATGTCACAAATGCAATCCTTAATTTCTTCAATCATGGAAAATTGCTTAGGTAAAAGACTAATTCATAATACTAGTTCCTAAGACTTGTAACCCTTCATCTTTATAGGAATCAAAACCAATTTCTTGCTACAACATTTTTTTAAAAATCATATAAAAATGATCAATGAGACCCAATTAGTCATTTTATTCTAGGAAGAAATATTGGTGACAACATATTAATTGTATTATACCTATTTAGAAACTATCACAAAAGTAATGGTTCTCAAAATTTAATGTTCAATATTCAAAAAAAGCATTTGAGTTGGTAAAATGAGAATTTATTGTAACTACTCTTTTATTTTTTGTCTTTGTAAACATTTTTACCAACTATATTGACCAATGTTTCTCCACTACCTTTTTCTTACATTTTATTAGTGGAGCATCAATTAGCAATTTAAAGGAGTAAAGGGTTCTGGCTCTATCCTTCCTATTTAGATTAAGAATGGAGGTGCTTACAATATTAATTTGCAAGCTTTTCTCTAACGCCTACTTGTAGCTTATCCTTTATACATGACTTTTTCCTACCTCTTATGAATACAAGGTCGATTAAATCATTCATAGAGACCCTTAAGTTCTTCACTATCGTTTCAAGATTATTAATAAAGATGTTATTTGCTGCAAGAATATGAAGGTTTTTCAATGATCAGCAATAATTTTAGGTAAAATGGATACATAAAGAGTATCTATAAGGCAAACTATTTTGGCAAAACCAACCTAACGTTGCTATATCCTAGTCTCTTGGGAAAATGCCAAAGTTGAGACCAAATATAATAAGCTTCATCAGGTACAAAATTGGTAATGCCAAAAAGATATTCTTTTGGTTTGACAGTATATTTGGAAAGTCTACAATCATTTAGACGCATCACAAGAGGTATTAAGTGGAAATCATTACTATATGAAATTGTTGATATATTAGGCTTCTTAGAATTTCAAAGTGATGGCAAACTTAAGAAATAACATGCCATGCCTCCTTACATTCCTTACACTAAGAAGGAAAATTCTCTAATCTAGATAGCCTATTCAACAATACCTTTTTGGCAACTTTATAGTATAGTTAGCGATTAAGGAAAGTCTAAGACTTAAGCGGGGACTAGTCTGAGTATGAATGGCTTAAAGGTGTCTTAAGACACTTTGCGGGAAACCAAAAAAACAAAGAAAAAGGAAAGTCTAAGGCTAAGATCAATCACACTTCTTAGACCCAACATTTGTTATTATCCTTTTCTGCCACATTTATGATGAAAGTGATGACAATTTGTTTTCTTTTAGTAATGGTATCTTTTATATTGTTTTAAAATATTAAATAGGTTTAATTAATGTGCCAAAAAAATTGTGCGTTAATCTATGAATATATTTTTCTTCCAAATATAAATATAAGTATGAAATATAGCAGTGTTCTATAAAAAAAGTATCTCATATCTTTCGTTTACATAATATAAAAATATTATTATATGCTTAAGTGCATCTTGAAGTAATATGTAAAGTTATTTTTTTGTACTCATAAAGTCACAGGTTAAAGGCACGAAAAGTCATGTGCACTGAGTACGTTAATTTTTTAATCTAACTTTTATAATAAACGAGACGGTCAAATATTTTAGTTATTAGCGTAATAAACATCTTAATTTTCATTATAATATTATACAAATTTGCATTTGCTTGATTGTACTTGTTCATATCAGTCATTATATTACATTAATGTATTGGTATATCACAATTTCGCACTTAAGATTGTTTGGAATATCGAACTACTTACCTTCTAGCTAAACGGGTTGGAGCACCTTATTTTCGTTAGGATGTTTCAACCTTATGCCACTTAATCTAGTTCACGTATTTATGTGAATTTTACGTAAATGTATGAATAAAATTTAATATAATAAGACAGAGAAATGGTTAACGTAATTCTCAGAATATATACATTAATGCATTGAGAGCCAGAGAAGGGGTCAAATCCATGACTACGTAAGTGCACAATTCAAGCCATCCGGCCAGCCACATCGACTTGTTTTAGACGATACTTGTTCACAGACAGATGTTACTAGTTATGACGCTTGAATTGGACAACCACCAGCGAAACATATCAACAACGTAAGATTACTGCTTGCTACATATGAATATCCATACAAATATATCCTTATCAGACAAATTTCGGCATCTTTCCTAGGATTTCATTTATTGTGCTTACATTAATTGCTCGACGCATATATAGAAATGTAGGAATACAGAACAGCTGTAATTATTAATGAGCGTTGGAAGAAAGAAATCTCAGAATGTAAACTAGTCCATCTTATTGCCTTCCATTGAATCTCCTTATTTCAGCAAGTGGGTAGTGAGAACACTGACGACTACAGTCACAGAGGCGACATGAATCGTTACAGAGAGGGAGATGGTCATCAACGCATTGGCCATAATCAAGAAGATCAACTTGTAGTTGATGAAGATCATAATAACAATATAGCAGAAGCAGGAGAAAAAGAAGAAAAGATTGATGATTCTATAGAGAGGTTGTTTGAGGCCAAAGAAGTACCAGCATGGCAAGACCAGTTGACTCTAAGGGCATTGTTTGTGAGCCTTGTGTTGGGTGTTTTGTTCAGCTTTATAGTGATGAAACTGAATTTAACAACTGGTATAATCCCATCTCTCAACGTCTCTGCCGGTCTTTTAGGCTTCTTCTTTGTCAAGATGTGGACTAAATTGGTTCAAAAAGCTGGTTTCTTCAAGCAACCCTTTACCCGCCAAGAGAACACCGTCATTCAGACCTGCGTTGTTGCCACCTCTGGAATTGCTTTTAGCGGTATAACATATAATTTCTAGCCATTTTATTAAATGTGTGATCTCACCTGTCTTATTATTACAGTTCGCATTGGGAAAACCTGAAGTTGATGATTCTTTTAGATTAGTATTTTTATCTGTCTTAATTAGCCCAGATTTTCTTTAGGATTAATGTCATGCATGTGTATATTGGATGTTCAACACTGCATGAGTCTTCACTTTGATGTCATCCCCCTGTTTTTCTGAATTTATTCAGGTGGTTTTGGAAGTTACCTCTTTGGAATGAGCACAACCATTGCAAAACAATCAACAGAAACCAATCCAGAGCAGAACATAAAGGACCCATCATTGCATTGGATGATAGGCTTCCTTTTTGTTGTCAGCTTTCTTGGCTTATTTTCTGTGCTGCCTCTTCGGAAGGTTTGGTCTCTTTTTATCGTATGCTTATAGATATGTATTCATTATTAACATTCATCCCAATAAATTAAATCATTTTGGAACAAAATGCATACAGTACTGCTGCTTGCTACTTACTGTTGAAATCATAATCATTCATAGACCAGTGGCAGGAGTAGCTCAAACTGAATGTGAGATGGAATCTTGTAGAGTTTATTGCACTTTTGGATGAACATATAGCACATCAGAATTAACATTGTGTTGAAAGGTGCAATATAAGATTGAGTTTGTATATTTTAAAAAATTGAGAAGTTGAAATGTAAAGTTCAGGGTAAAAATCAGACAGTAAACTGTTGCTTGCTCAATAAAAGCTATGTGCTTTTTTGGTTGTTGGACTTATCATATCTTTTAATAGGTCATCTAACCTTACTATCCTTGACTGGTTCATATATGATAATCTTAGCTAAAAAGCTAAAATCTTAGCAAAGAGAAGTTTGATACCTCTATACCAACCTTTTTATTGTACCATTGTTGTTCATCTTGTTATATTCATCAAATGAGGAAATACAATACAACTACATAAGAGAGTCATTCACTTTCTTTTTTCTTTCTATGATGCTTCACAGAAGTTTGAGTTGACAAAATGTTAAATGCTTCAGATAATGGTAATAGATTTCAAATTGACCTATCCGAGTGGCACCGCAACCGCCCATCTGATCAACAGCTTCCACACTCCTCAGGGTGCCAAGCTAGCCAAGTGAGGCCTTTAGTCATCTTCTTGATAAGTTTTTACATTTTTTTTGTTAGACAAGTCTAGCTGTCTCATTCTGCAAATTTTGTTGCAGGAAACAAGTGAAGACACTGGGCAAGTTTTTCTCCTTCAGCTTCTTCTGGGGCTTCTTCCAGTGGTTTTTTACTGCAGGGGAAGACTGTGGATTTGTAAACTTCCCGAGCTTTGGCCTCCAGGCCTATGAACACAAGTACAGTACATAGCTCTAATTTTTACATTGATTTAGAAGTTATATACTTTTGTTTGTTGCAAAGAACTGATTAATTACACAATCAGGACTAGGAAGCCATTAGTAATGATGATTGTATGAATATCTCAAGATAGAGATTGCTGCACTGAAATATTGCATGCAGTACATGTTTGCCCTTTTTTATGCTTTGAAAACATTGATTTCTCTCTTCCTCTTTTTTTTTCTTCGCCTCTTTTTCTGAATACTTTTTGGGCAGGTTTTATTTCGATTTCTCTGCTACTTACGTTGGTGTGGGGATGATCTGCCCATATCTTATCAACATTTCCTTGCTGGTTGGAGCCATTCTATCATGGGGTATCATGTGGCCCCTTATAGACAACCAGAAAGGTCATTGGTATCCCGCAAATCTCAAGTCTACAAGCCTCCATGGCCTGCAAGGTTACAAGGTAGATTCTTCCATCCTAAAAAA
>JANIPN010000007.1:6432897-6451070 GCA_027478595.1 Erythroxylum anguifugum
CATTTATTTCTAGAAATCATACTATATTTCCTCATTTAATATCATTTTATATTTTCTAATTTCCAAAGAAAATTCGGTGTCCAACAATTAATAGTTGGAGCCATAGATAACTCTCCATTATAGGGAGGCCTTAACTAATCAAATATGTCCTTTCTTCCATGGCTTTTCATTGGGGATCCCAGCTTGTGATTCCCAAATACATTTCTAGGAAAATTGAAAGAATTTTTAAGAATTTTCTATATTCTAGTTACAAACTAATTCCTAAAGTTAGCAAAATAAAATGGACAGAAATATGCTTACCTCACAGTCAAGGAGGACATGGATTCATGGTCTCTAAACTGATGAACCTAACCATGCTCACCAAGAAAATATTGAGGTTGATACAAGACAGGCAATCCTTATAGCTGAAATGGGTCAATGCATACTACATAAAGGAAAAATCCATTTGGTGCTTCAAAGTTCCTAAAAATGCAATTGCTTTGATTAGGCATATTGGTAAGATTAGAGATAATCTTAAGTCACAATGCATTTATCAAGTTTCTAATGGGGAAACATTTAGGTTTTGGTTTGATCTATGGTTCAATCAAGACCTTCTTCACACCATCTTTGAACTCTAAATGTTAAAAAATTCTATCAATCCAAATGCCAATGTAGCTTCGGGTTTAGCTACACTACAGTAGTACTCCAACAGAAGTTCCAATCTGAGTAATATTCAACTGTTATCCAGCTTTAACCTAATAGCACAGGCAGACAAAATCCTATAGAGACTAGAAAGATTAGGTCAATTCTCAACTTACTCATCTAAACTCATCTATAAAGATGAACATCCTCAAGTGTAGTGGTATCATGTAGTATGATGCAAAGAATATAGACTTAGACATGCATATATACTCTGGCAAGGCTTCAGATTAAACTAGCCATATTAAATAAAGTTGGAAGGTTCCTGCATATTCTTAATTGGTTTTCTTTATGCAAAATTCAAGCAGCATCCTATAACCATTTCTTCTTTTCCTGCTCCTACTCAAACAAAATATGGAAAGACATAATGGCTATTTGTGGAATTTATAACCCTTCTATAGCTTGGACTGACATCATTGTGTGGAGTACTCATCTCAAACATTCACAAGAGGGAGATGGATGGATAATATTCACAAATTTAGCTTACTTTGTAGTGGGCATCTGGATTAAGAGGAATGAGAGAATATTCAAGTCCCTTACATGCTCACCACAAGAAACATCAATGATCATACTAAACCAAATTAAATTGCACATCTTTCTATATAAGCAAAAACACAAATTCAGCAACAAGGTATCATTTGAATGGAACTTATCCTAAGCTAAACCACTACCAAAGCTTCCATAAGGACATCGAAGGCCTTTAACAACTGAAGCAAATCAAATACATAAGCAACACTTAAGCAATTATAGTAGATTAATTTCCCAAATTGATTTTCTGTACTAGTTAAGCCTTATGAATCCATTATGGATGTAGCTTCCTAAGGATAAGATGATTACTTTGTGAATCATATGTATACTACCTTTTCTTTGAATGAATTACCTTTTATTCAAAAAACAAATCTTTATATTTTAGATTTTAGCCTTTGAAATCATACTCTAACTTTAATCCCTATTAGACAAACTTTCACAAAATCATAAAATTCGAATACCGTGCCTGATATGAATTTAATAGGAGTCGAATAGGTATCATTTGGTTTTTAAAAATAATGATTAAAAATAAAAATTATAACTATAAAATTATAATATTGTATATGTTTTAAAGGTTAGAATTATCTTAAAAGAACAATTATGCATACAAAAGATAATGGTCAAATATATGGTTTTATTATTAAAATTGAAATTGGTAATTTTAGTATGGATATATAATATTAAAATTGAAGGTAGCCAATGTAATCGACTTTTTGTTAAGAAACTAACCATGATCGAATCACAGGCGTAGCGAAAATATAAAATTTCTATGATTTTTAATTAGATCACGATAATTGAATAACTTGAAAACATGAACAATAAAATAAATGAGTTGTACATGATTCGAAATTCTTATTGAAATCTTTTCAAAACTTTTTCGAGGTGTCAACCATGAGTTATTTAAACATTCAACCTCTTTGAGAGGAAATAAGTAGGAGTGTTATCTCTCTTACGCATATTCCTATAAATAAAAAATGCATTAGAGTTTTATTTTATTAAAATTAAATATTCCAATTATAATTAAAGTCAAAATTTAATCATAATTTAATTTAAATTTAATAAAATAAAATATCTCATATTTGATCCCCAAAGTCTCTCAAACTTCACAATTAAGTCTAACTTAATTTAAATTGATTTTCCCCCTTTTAACTACTCTTTATGTGTGACCCATTAGGTTCTAATAAATTGACAATGATTATAATTATAATTATAATTCATAATTCATAATTAGAATTAGATAAATTAAAAAATCTTTTAATTTATTTTAAATTATCTAATTAAACAATTTATATTCATAAATCAAGATTAGCATTTAGCAATATGTAATGACTACCTAAATATTAGGAATGTCAAAGTAGCTTGACTTAACATATCCATACATGGTTATCATGTATAATTTAATCCTTTTGTCATGCAATGATCAAATTTGACATAGAGTATAGATATAGTGTCTACTCTTTTTAAATCCAATCATCAATATCATTCTCATAAACACCTAGTTGAAGTCTCGTTGAGGCGTGGGGTCTGGGGAGGTCCGATAATATGCAACCTTATCCCTACCCAGTAAATCCAATCATCTTCATTCTTGCTAATTTATAATTGATATTTGAAAACACATTTTTAAATGTCAATTCACTCTAGCTAAAAAGTTTTATAAATCACTACTAATTAAAACAGTAGAAGATTTTATCTAATTATTTTAGAGTGACAAATCTTTTATTAACTTACTTAACTATCTATATATGGTTCATATTATATCTAAGTACTATTGGCTGAGATATCCTAAATAGAATAGGTTATAAGTAGCATCAAAACACGGTAATTTCCACATGAGAAAAGTTAGTAATCTCATGTTTAAGGATCAATTATACAACCATTATAATGAGGAAATTTGTATACAAATAAGTAATATTCTATTGAGATCCTAATAATTAGGTCAGTTTAATGAACTTATTCTCTAATGAACGCCCAAATATTTTTTAAATATCTTTATAATTTAATTTATGATATTAGTTACTTTTTTCATAAAAAAGAAACATATCATGTTATAGTTTTATTTTTCATAAATATCACAACTTAATGAAACTACAACTAGGAATAAATTAGAAATAATACATAAATATAAGTGTTAAGTGAAACTTCCTGAGTACATGTTTAGATCATTAATGAGACGTTAGTTCGTTTACTTGTGCAATAACACCATAGTTATCACATTATAATACTATAAGGTCAACAATGCTAGGAACTACTCTAAGTTTAGTGATGAACTTTTTGATCCAAGCTGCTTCCTTTTTTGCCTCTAAAATTGAAATGTATTTGCCTTAGTTATAGAATCTACAATGATTAGTTGTTTGGAACTCTTACAACTTACTGCACCAACATTTATAGTGTAGATATACCTTGACTATAACTTACTATCATTTAAATCTGATAGAAAACTAACATTTGAATACCCCTTAACTATTAGTTTAACTCCTTCATAGACTAAGAAACATCTTTATTTCTTCTTAAGTACTTTAAGATGTTTTTTACAAATCACCAGGATGCCTATTATGCTGAAAGCATAAGAGACATATGGTTTATTACATAGCATAACATGTATAATTGATCCAATTGCTAAAGCATATGGAATACAATTTATTTTATCTCTCTCTTCTTGTGTCTTAGGACACATACTCTAAGTGAGAGAAATATCATATGATATAGGTAAGAATCTCCTCTTAGAATTCTCCATGTTAAACTTCTTTAACACTTTGTCTATGTACATGAATTAGGATAATCTAAAAACCTCTTTGATTTATCTTTATATATATCCATCCCTATAATATATGCTGCTTCACCCATGTCCTTCATGGAAAGTTCTTCAACAACCAAATCTTTACAGATTGTAGCATTGGTATATCATTTCCAATCAATAATATGTCATCCACATGTAGCACTAAAAAGACGACTGCATTCCCACTAACCTTCTTATAGACATATAGTTCATTCACATTTTTAATAAAATAAAACTCTTTGATTATCTTATCAAACCGGATTTTCCAACTTCATAATACTTGCTTAAGTCCATAAATAAACTTTCGCAACTTGCATACTTGATTAGGAAATCTCTTGGATCCAAAACCCTCAAGTTGTTTTATATACACATCCTCAAACAAATTCCCATTGAGAAATACTATATTAACATCCATTTTCCAAATTTTATAATCATGAGATGCAACTATAGCAAATAAGACCCGTATAGATTTAAGTATAGCTACTGGCGAAAAGGTTTCACCAAAATCATCTCCTTAGTTTTTTTGTAACTTTTAACCATTAGCCTTGCTTTGTACACATATATGTACATTAACATCCATGCTAGTTTTCTCTTAAAAGACCTCTTGCGTCCAATAACTATAATACTTTCAGGAGGATCCACTAAAGTCCATACTTGGTTAGAGTATATGGATCTATTTCAAACCTCATGGCATTATGCCATTTTAAAGAATGAATGTTAGACATTTCTTCTTTAGAAGTAGTATGCTCATCATTTATGAACGATACATTGCCCCTTTTCAATATGCAAATCTAATCTAGTGGGGTAACGATGTATCCTACTAGCGCCTCCCATATGTTTGTCACTTGAACCCTCAGTTGTACATCATATGCATTAACTTGAGGTTCTTATTTCATCTGGATGTGAATTTATAGTTCTTGAACTTTTCTAAGTTCTACCTCGCTCTCATTACTTTCCTTGAGAATAATTCTCTTTCTAGGACTATAACATGTCTTGAGGTAAACACCTTGTGCTCGAGAGGATGGTGTTGTTACTCCACGCTCTCTTTCAAATATCCCATAATTTGCATTTATTTAACCTAGCTTAAAGCTTATTAGATGTTACACACTTCACATAAGTGTCATCCCCATTAAATCTTTAGGTATGATAAGTTTGGTCTACTACCATTGCATATCTCATAAAAATTATTGTCAATCAATTTTAATTAAACTCTATTTAGAACGTAAGCTGCAATTTTAAGGGATATCCCTAAAAGGAGAAGGGAAGGATTTTATAACTCATCATTAAAATGTACCATATCTAATAGAGTATGATTCTCCTTTTAAACACTCCATTATAATGTGGAGTTCCAAATATTCACCATATTGATCAGATCTAAATGTCTTAGTACTCTTTCTAATTTGTTTCTCAACCTTAAGTTTAAATTCTTTGAACTTTTTAATTGATTCAAACTTTAGTTTTATTAAGTGCACATAACCATATCTAGAATGATTATTTGTAAATGTAATTACATATGAGAATCTTCCCCTAGTACAAGTAGACATAAGGTCACACGCATCTAAATGTATAAGCTCCAGTAACTCATCAGCACATGCCCCTTTTCCACTAAAAGATAGTTTGCTCATCTTTCCTAATAAACAAGATTCACAAGTTTCATATGATTCATGATTAAAAGGATCCCAATATCGTTCTTTATGTAATTTTTTGATTCTAGTTCCGTTTATATAATCTAACCTATAATGCCATAAATAAGATGGATTTTGAGAAAAATTCAAAACAAAATATCGGTGTATTTTATATTTCAATAAAATATTTTATTTTATTTTATTGAAAAACGAATGAGGCATATACTATAGACAAACCTATTTCAACATTACAACGAGTTCAAGAAATTTTTTTGCCATAGAGTAGAAAAATGAAACTATCGAATATTAATTACAAAATAGATTAAGTTAAAGATTTCATCTAATCCACATATCCAGAGAAAGAGTGAGATGAAGGTTCTTAGCAAGTAAAGTAGATCGAACGTACTTGACAGGATAATATTTCCCTTCTTCGTGATTACAAAATTGACTCAAGTTTATCTCATTTCAGAGACAATAAAAAGTAGAAATAAATGCACCTTTATATAAATTGACATTAAGCTTACCTTCCCGAGAGTTACTAATATTCCAATTAAGAGCTTGAATCCAGGTGTATGGAATCCCAATCCCAGGAAACAAGTGTAAGATCTTACTTTTATAATTTTTATTTCTTATTTATTATATATCAGTTTTATAACGGTTTAATACGAGTTGAACTTTTAAACCTTAAACCTTTTCTTTAACCTGTTCGATGTCTTGTCCAGTTTTTAAAACATTAGAAATAAGCAGAAGTACTAGCTCCCTTATGCTTATTCCTATAAATAGAGAAAAATATTAGAGTTTTATTTTATTAAAATTAAATTAAATTATAATTATTTTGATCTCTAAAGTTTCTCAAACTTCAAAATTAAGTCTAACTTAATTTAAATTTAAACTTCTCTTTTTAATTACTCTTTATGTATGACCTATTAAGTTCCTGATTTGAATTTATCTTTAATTTTATAATTAAACATTTTATAATTATAAACCAAGATTGACGTCTAGTAAGATGTCATGACTACCCAAATATTAGGAATATCAAAATGATTCGACTTAATCTGTCAATGAATGATTATGATGTATAATTTAATCTTTTTATCATCCAATAATCTCATTGGATATAGAGTATGGATCAAGTATTTACTCTTTTTAAATCCAATTGTTTTTATCCTTACTAATTACTAATTGATTTATAATTAATATTTGAAAATACCTTTTCATATGTTAACTTTGGCCGTAGAATTCCTTTAAGCAATACTAATCAATAACAATGAAATATTATCTCTAATTACTTTAGAGTGAAGAATGTTTATTTTTCTCATCTATCTCTATACAGGTCATACTGTATTCAAATACTACCGATTAAGCTATCCTAAGTAAAATAGGTTAAAAGTAGTATAAAAACCTAATAATTCTCATATGAGAGACATTGGTAATCTCAAGTCTAAGGATCAATTATACAGCTATCATAATAAGAAAATCTTCAAACACATAAGTAATATTCTATTTGAGATTATCATAATTAGATCAGTTTAGTGAACTTATTCTATAATAAACACCCACACATTTGTTTAAATATCTTTATACTTTATTTATGAAATCAATTACTTTCTTCATAAAAAAGAAAAATAAAGTGTGCTAATTTTACCGTTTTATTAATATCCCGTCTTGATAAAACTACAACTAGGAATAATTTAGAAATAATACATAATTCAAGTTAAATCTCATAATTATGATCTTATCATAATTTCATTTGAACGATAATTATTCTAAGGATTTTAGATTTAGTGTTAAAACATCAAAATACAATTGACATAACAAGCAAAAATAAATAAAATCTTTATTAATTAAAATAACAATGTCATATATAAAATCATAAATTAATTCTAATTAATTGGAAAATTCATCGGAGAAAAATGGAAATGTAATGGTGCGGATAAATCCACACGGGCTCGGGCGTCAAATTCTCCATCGGATGATGGTAGGGGCACGTGTAGGATGTAGATAAGCAGAAGCAGCAAAAAGCAGGAAAGCCCGAGTAGGTCTATAAATATACGAAGAAGAACAGGAACGTTGGTTGAACAAAAGGAGGCATGGCGAAGGCGCGGAAGCCGAAGAACGAGGGCGCGAAGCCAGATAGCTCTGGAGCCGTAGTCCGCCACCAGAAGCTGTGCCTCTCCATAGACGTCGATAAGCGCCAAGTTTACGGGTGATTTCCCTTTAAATGCTCTTGCACACACGCTCTCTGTTTATGTGTGGTTTGCTTGCTCGTTGTTTCATTTGATTTTCTATAATAAAGTTTTTGCTTCTTTCAATGTTCAGATACACTGAATTGGAAATAATAGTGCCGGAGATTGAGATAGTTGGTTTATACGCGGAGAATTTAGGTATAGAGAATGTGTTTGTTGACGGTGAAGCTGCGGAGTTTGAGTACTATCCCTGCCAGCCAATTGCTACTGACTGCGAGAGGAGAAGGAGCTCTTCTGTGTTGACTCCTACTTCTGCGGCTGATGCCGCGGCCTCTTCCTATGCGTCCGCACTGCAGAGGGAACTGGTTCCCAACCTGCTCATCAATTGTTGCAAAGCTTTTAGGGTTCCCCTTTCTGATCCGCAGGACCACATTACTGATAATTCCTCGCAGTCTCCCGCCGAACGCAAGCAGGTTAAAGTGGCTATATAAAGTTCAAATTTGATTATGTGTGATACTACAACAACTCTTTTCTTTTTCAATGCGATTTACTGCTAACTACTTATTGGTGCGGTTCTCCCCCTGTTTTATTATTCTTTTCGGTCTGTTGGTTGCTCTTATCCTCTAGTAGCCCCTTTACCATTCTGTATAAATGGATCTGTGTTCTAACGTATGAAAATGTTGACACCATCTCACACAATTAATCTGATGTAGATGAGGATTCTGATGTTAAGCAAACTACTTCAGTCGCTTTTGGCTTATTATATTTTATATATTCTTTAACTATGTCAGCATACTATATTGGAAGGTGCATTGACCAGTGCATGTCAGAGAAGCCAGTAACACTTTTTGGAGAACTTTTCAAAATTGACTTCATGTTTTTGCAATCTATTCTTGTTAAACTATGATCTTTTTTAATGTTCAATAATGCTTTGATTATGATCATGGTTCATCATAGTGAGTTTTTATATACTTTTGGTTTCTCATGTAGGTTGATGTTGGATGCAGAATGTGAAACTGATCCGAATTGATTATTGGGTGGAGAAAGCAGATACTGGGATTCACTTTGATGGTAATGTGGTTCATACTGACAACCAGATAAGGCGTGCCCGATGCTGGTTCCCTTGCATGGATGAAGGTTTTCAGCGTTGCTGGTGTGGCTCGAGTCTAATCATGTTCTTTACAGCTTTTTGTCTTTGCTATCAGCATCTTCTGATTTTAGTTACTTGTGATGCCATTTATTCAGTTTTGATCTGGAGTTTACTGTTGCTCACAATCTCATAGCTGTCAGTACTGGAAACTTACTATACCAGGTAAGATAAATTTGATACTGTCTTCATTGTTTGAACAATTGAACTCCAGCTGATTCTTAAAGTGATATTTTCTGGTCATTGGTGTGGAATCTATTCAGATATCTTTGTATTCATCATTCAATTGATTGAATGATTTTTGATTGCCAAAATTATATTTAAATGCTTTTTTTCTACTTCATGAAAAAATTTTTACTCCATTCCTGAGTTCTTATACTCTTCTTTTGCAATTTTGAACAAGTGGTTGCTGGCACAATTGTTTATCATCAACCCAGTTATATGAAACCTCATGGTTGTTACATTCTTTGATCATTGTATTTCAAATGACAAGAATTCTGGTAGAGGGAGTTAAAGAAAATAAAACTAGTGATGCAGATTCATTTGACATAAGGGTCTGTTGCAAAATCTTTGATGTGAGTATTGCAAAAGCTATTATATAACAAAGCTATCTAATTATATGTTAACATCTGAATGATGTGTATTGCACCAGAACTCGATGGAGCACTGAATGGTAGGTGGTTGGGAACTAATATGAATTAGATTAGCTTTGAACTCAGGACCTCATTTTGATGCTGTGAGGTGATTGTTGAAAGCAGATATTATGTACTGCAAAAAGGGATGCTGTGGAATATGATATGATTACTGTAGCCTGCCTTTATGATTTCTTAATTAGTAGCGACATGCCTTAATGTTGAATCTAAGTAGGCTGAGTTGGTTGTTATTGAAAATTCACCAACTAAACTTTTGAATGTCCCCTAGGTGGTCTTTTATGATGACTTGTGCAGGTAGACTTTTTTAATTTTACCATATTCAGTTCATAAATTTCAATGTGAACTTCCTGCAATTTGGAGGTGAAAGTGATGCTTCTCATATGTCTCAATACAAAGGTGAAGGGGCTATTAGAGCAAATGCTCTCCTAAACTACCTCTGACTACCAACTTCATCATTTCTCAATTTGTTGGCTTGGAACCTTAATGAATGCAGGATCTGCTACTTGTTCATAAAATGAACATATCTTCCACATGCTATCTGTTATCATTGCAGAGCACAAGCATTTGCTATTAAATGGAAGTATGATAATATCTGAATCCTGGAACTCTGTGGTGCTATTAAGTTGAAATTTATGTAGTACCATATGTAGGGAAATGGGATTAATTATATAAGCTACCCATTCTACCAATTATTTATGCTTCTAGTTCTTACTGGTTTGAGAACTCAGTATGGATGCCTATATTTGCAGGTCATGAGCAAGGATGATCCACCTCGGAAGACATTTGTCTACAGATTAGATGTCCCTGTTGCTGCTCGATGGATATCATTGGTTGTAGCACCATTTGAAATCCTACCTGATCCCCATGCTGGTTTCATATCTCACATGTGCTTGTCAGATAGTTTTGTGAAGCTACAGAATACTGTTGAGTTTTTTCATAAGGCATTCAGGTTTGTTCTCTCTATATGGACTACTGACTTCTGCATACTTTTTTTTCACAAATTTGGGATTGTTGTCTCTTGCTCATGCAACTGATTTCAACAGTCATTATGAAGAATATCTTGATGCAAAGTTCCCATTTGGGTCATACACGCAAGTATTTTTAGCTCCTGAGGTTGCAGTGTGCTCATCAAGTTTAGGAGCTTCCATGAGCCTTTTCAGCTCACAACTTTTATATGAAGAGAATATTATTGATCAGGTTTTCTTCTTTCCCAAGTTTAATTGTTAATGTCTACGTATCCTGATTATGTTAACTCTAGATTTACGAACATAGTGTTCGACTAGATATATAAAAGCAGCTTGGTTGAAGCACGATATAAGTGTTATGTTAATAACAGTATTGGGGCTGAAAGTCCAAAATTGTGACTTTGTAATTTGATCGGCCATCCTAATGTCACTGTGGCAGAATAAATTTTCATTAGATGTATATCCCTTTTCCCAGCATGTCTCTTACATTACTAACAAATGGCAATGGGGTGTCAAGGAATGAAGTTTGCAATAGGCTGACCCATAGGCTAGATAGTGAAAAGGAAATTAGACAAGGAAATGAAATATGGCAAAAGACTAAAAGAATCAGCTCATGATTGATAATTAAGTCTGATAGGAGCTTTTTCAACTTTTTCACCCAGTTTCATTCTTTTGGAAAATCTTAACTTGGAAATTATCTTATGTCAATCTGCGATTTATGTATTTTTCTCGTTGTCAACAAGTGGGATGCCTCAATTGGTTAGAACATATTGTGCTCATTGGAATGGACACCAACATGCTCATTTTCCTAGTCCATATAGGTCATTACACACTTTAGATAACAAAGCTGGAAAACTGCACAGGTATTTTTGGGTACTGGGCGCATCAGTATTTGGGGGCAGTGTTTTTAACACAAAATTTTGAAATTTTGAACAGATTTAGTTTCTTATCCAAAGATTTTAGTTTTGTTATATTCTTCCTATTTTTTACGTGTTTTAGTTTCCTTATCCTATTTAATTCATGCTTTATGCTTTATAGTTTCTAAGTAAGAGTTATCTTTCTTATTACAATTAGGATTTCTGCTTCAAATGGTACAAAATAGGTAGGTTTTTGGATAAAGCGGTTTATGGAAAAATTAAAAAAAAAAGTTTTTGTAAACCCAAAGTTCTACATCTGTTATAGTAATAATCACCCAACTTCTAGTTTTAACTTGTTGAAAATTAGTTGCTCCCTACATCATGGAGTGACTGTATTATTTTGATGAGTGAGTGCTGTGTTATGTGGCTTACTAATAAGGCTTTTTTAGTTATTCCATGTTTTAGTTCATAAAGTAGGAGGAACATCACAGTTTTTAAGTAATTTTAACTTTTGAAGATGTTGAAGACATTAGAGATTTTGTATTGACATTAACTAGTCAATATAGGAATATTCTGTGTATTTTAATGGAGTAGTTTAGATATTAAGTTATTATTCTCAAATGCAAAAGGTTAACTCTTATTTCAAATACTGCAAAAAACTTAATATACGTTGTTTGCATTTGAAGAATGTGACATGAAACATGCTTTATGATATGTTCAAAACTTGTAATCAAGTGAATGACCTGCTTTTTCATACTAGGAAATTTGTTCCCACACATGCGCATGGTGGTTAGATTCATGCAACCAAAGTGGATTTCATGTTGTAGGAATATAATATTGGCCTTTTCTTTAGAAAATTGAATGTTCTTGGTAACAATTATGGTTGATCATCCCCTTTTATGCACTGTTTTTTGTTTTGGTGTTTTTGGTTTTCCTACTCACTTTTTCATTATCCTCTTTTTTATTGCGAAACTCATATAAGTGCAAATTTCATACAGATAAGTATCCTTGAATAAGTGAACATGTTGTAATCTTCCCCCTAATTTTTGAATTTGTTCAGGAATGACGTAAGTTTCATGTATGGTAGTGTTACTGATTGGGTGTTGTTTTGGATCTTGTAATCTTCATAACAAATGGCTTCATATGCCATGTAAATGGATGACACAATTTCAGTTTTAACTGAAAATAAAGTTCAAGGTTTTTCAAAGTACTTATTTTCTTTTGTAGGCTAATGTTTGTTTGTCCTTCTACTTCAAAGTATTTGGGGGATATGCATATGGATCAGTTGCTACTTCTTTTCAATTCTTTCAATAGTTGCATCATATGCTTGGTCATGTGTAACCTCCTGAAGTTTGAAAATTTGTTCTCCTTATTCACCATACTGATTGATTAATGCAGACCATAGACACAAGCATTAAGCTAGCCTCTGCGCTTGCAAAACAATGGTTTGGTGTCTATGTCACTCCTGAGGAAGCTGAAGATGGTAAGCTGTTAGAACATGAGACTTTGCATTTTTCTGATTTGAGGAATGGTTGCTCAACTTTGAGAAATGCTGGTTTTTGGATTGATTACGTCCTTAATTCTTATGTCAGAATGGCTGCTAGATGGGCTTGCTGGTTTTTTAACAGACTTATTCATCAAGAAATTTCTAGGAAATAATGAGGCACGATATAGGAGATACAAGGTTTGTACTGAGCTATCTAATTTCGTCAATATACCATATGCTTTTCCAAGAAGGATGATTACAGCAAAACAGAACTTTGTAATGCTTGTTTTTATCATCATTTGATTTTGCGCGATTGCTATGGTTTTTTCTGAGCATCATTTCCCTTTCTTTTTCTTTAGACTTCAGAAAGATCTTTTTATGCATTGAGGTCTTCTTTAGTCCATCTTTACTTGAATTTAAACATTTAGAGCATCTTGATTTTGGAGATATATCATTGTGTGGAGGGGTGACACTAATTGAAAGTAATTCCAATGATCTTGTGGAACTTACGCTACCTGGCAACAGATAAGATTTTGATTAAATTCAGATAATATGAGGTTAAGAAGAACTGTGTACTTACTAATTTTACTCAGTTTCCATGCTGCACAAGTCTCAGATCATGTAAAAGAAAAGAAAAGTGTGCTTGAAGCTGATTTATCTATTTGAGATTGCATGATCTTCTTCTAACGATAAGGATCTTTTATCAATAGTCTCCTGCAAACCGAGGAGTAATTGCTAATTGATCAACAACAGGTCACAATACCAACATTCACTTTGGAGGCTATATGCTCTGACATAGGTGCATTTGTGAATGGAAAATATGCTGTCTCTGAAATTTGGCTCTGATATCTTATATGTTAACTATTATCGTTGAATTATATGCAGAGCCGGTTACATTTCTGAAAAGTTCTTGTTAATTTGGAACCTTTTGATGATTTTGGTTTGAAGCATCCCAAACTTATACCTTGTTTTGTTTATCCTCATCTTATTATTGTTTAAAGTTTATCCTCTCTAAGGTCATCCACAAATGGCTCTCTTATTCAACATTTGGAATCCAACAATTTGTTCCTAAGGTTTTACAGTGGTGCAATTGGTCCAGATGATGAGTCTGCTTGATCTTTAAAAGAATGAAGTTTTGAGGATGAGTAAAGCATAAGTTGAACTACATTTACACCCAGCTTGGTGGGAAATTTGTCATTTTTCATAATATCTGGAAATCATGGAAAGATCATATCCTGCGTTGCGAATTTTTCATCTGATCAATGTTTGGTGGCTAGGGATTTTTAGGGGCGTATTTCTTTTGTTTAATTAGTTACATATTCATTCATTGCTCAGTTAAGAAATCCTCTTTCTGCAAACATATGTTGTTATTTTCTTAGATAGGGTAGAGGTGTGCCTATACTGATCCTCAAGAGTAAAAATCCTGGATCTTCTCCATTTTAGAAGGGTTGATTTAATTGAGACTGTCAGAAGCTTTTCCTCCCTAGGTGATCTTGTGCTTAACGCTTCTAATCGATGAGAAAATAACACTAAAATTTTTGCAAGTGCAGGCTAATTGTGCTGTTTGCAAAGCAGATGATAGTGGTGCAACTGTTTTGAGTTCATCTGCTTCTTGTAAGGATTTGCTTGGAACTAATTGCATTGGTTTGTATGGAAAGATACGATCTTGGAAATCTGTGAGTTCATTTGTAATTCTGATTTCTACTTAAATAAATCTTATTTGTTTCCTTTAAACTGACTGACTGGTCATTCAAAGGTGGCGATCCTTCAAATGCTGGAAAAGCAAATGGGACCAGAGTCTTTCCGTAAGGTAATTGGCTAGTGCATATGAAAGGGTTTTGTCCACATGATTTTGATGGACTAGAAGCCTGCAGAAAACTCTCTTGTTGCAATTGTTTTCTAAAATGGACTCTCATACATTCAATGATCAAATCATGGATTGAGCTGAATTGGTAATGATATAAGACAAGGCTTGAGGATAATTTGTATATTGGTTAAATAGGAAGTGATGACTTAATCCATAGAAATTGAATAATTAAGGCTTTGAAAACTGGAATTGGGTATACGAATGTGTAACAAGTATAGTTAACAAAAAGGAAATACTTTCCGATGTAGACGAAAGTTGCTGAAATTACGTATCTGTTGCAGTAGTAGATTTTTTGAATCACTGGTATGGAGAGAGTCTGAGTTTACAGCAAATCATTGTGCTTGTATTATCTTGATCCTTTAGCTGTTCATGAATTTTTACACTGAGTGTCAGGAAGATATGCAATTTTAGATTTAAACTTTTCTTCCCAACATTTTTGAATATGGAAATGTTGTTATTTATGGATGAATTCCTTTGGTTCATCTGATGTCCTATTTTTATGCTCTAAACATGCAGATTTTGCAGAAAGTTGTTTCCTGTGCTCGAGATAGAATCCCATTGAGATCGCTTAGTACAAAGGAGGTAATCACATACTCATGATGCTCAAATCATCTAGATATGTACATTATTATTCTGTTTATCTTGGTTTCTGGTTTAGAGGTATTCAAGCATATCCAATTGTTGTATCTATAATCTCGAAAAGCATGGGAACTGTTATTTGTAGCAGTTCCGTTTAAATTGTCTTCACGACGTTTCATAGAGTAATGTTAAGATGTTTCTATATAAATATACCACTGCTAGATAAATGGGTTGAAGTTTTTAGACAAATTCATTAGGTAGGGTCTGGATTTTGATGAAAGACAGATACAAAGAATATTTGATGTATGACTGGACGGAAAGATGCCAACTATTTGGACAAAGCAAGTGTGAATTTGAAAATATGGGCTGCTGGAGCCGGCGATTTAGAGCTAAAAAAAAACAGGAAGCAAAAAAAAAGAAAAATTGGATAGGTCTGGGGATGAATCCTGGAGCTTAGGATTAACTCCTCTAGGAGTCACTCCTAGAGAATATAAAGTTTCATGCATTCAAATCTGAAAAGGATCATAATTCATTGGAAATCATCAACCTCCTCTAAAATTTGATGTATGATGGATATAAATAGACATTCACAAAGTATACTAATCTAATTATTTAGTTTTATTCCTCTTTGAAAGTAAATTCGAACTAAACAGTGATTAATTTAAACTAATCTACTGAACTACCAGACAAACATAAGAAAAGAGATCTAGATGAATAGATTTGTGTTAGGAGTTGGCCTAATCTTCATTAATACTTTAATTTGGTAAATCTCAAATTAATTGAATTTGTGATGATGGAATTTGAGTTCGGAGCTGGAAATTCAGGTCTTCGAATGAAAGACAGAAGGATTTGCTTGTGGACCTTAAAAGCAAAAGCAAAAATGCATCTTAATTGCTTGAATTTTAAACTAGGTGCTAGAATTCAGATTAGGTTTCTGGGTTTTGTAAAGAGCGAATTAGAACAAAGAGATAGACTTAAGAATCACTCGTAAGGTCTAAGAATCACTCTTAGAAGAAAGCATTACACTTTCGTATTTTAAATTTCAGTATTTTCAAAAAGGAAATCACTTTATTATAAACTGAAATGTTGAAACATTATTTATAGTAAAAATCTTTGATCCCTAGTTCTAATAGAAGAGGATTTTTTCACACTGAATCATAAAGTATTCTATGTTTCATAATAAGATGAGCAATTAAGGAACTAAATCAGTAAAATAACTTTTATCAAATGACATAAAGAGAGAGTGATAAATGTCACTGTTCACTGTACAGTGACTATCACACTAAATTCCATTCTTCATTTCACCAATTTAAGGCTTGGGGTTGAGTGTTTTGTCCTTTCTTGTTTTCCATAAATTTTTCTGTTGGATTTAAAGTAGGGAGTGCACTTTTGACAGAATTGTTATGTGATTCTATCATTCAAAATTTTATACATTGCTAAGCAATTCATTGATATTTGAGTTTATGGATTGCTTTGCTCTGCTATGTACTTGGAATTGTTTTTTATTTTGGTGAAAATCATTTCAGTTTAATTGCAATTTTAACTTTAGTTTTACGTTCCATGAAAATGTTAATAGCTTTTATCATCAAATTAACAACACTGAGAAACTACAATTGGTAGTCTTTTAGAGTCTATGAACAATGTCAACATTCTTTTTGTAGGAAAACTGAATCTGTTTTTTTTTAACAATTTTCTGTAATTGTGTAGTTGTTACAGGAGACAATAATTTCTTTGTATGCATTATTTACTTTTATTCATAGAAGTGAATCCTTATGAACCAGAGGACGCTGAAATATGCTACATTTGATTATTTCCTTTGCTTCTTAATAATTTTTATCTGAGATTCTTATATGATCTCACAAGCTATATTTGACTTCCTTTTCGTTGATAAATTTTAATTTGAGCACTGTCATATGTTTCAAGAGCTATTCTGTTTTATTTCATGCTTATGTAACTACTACGGAATGCAGTTCCGACATTTTGCCACTAAGATCGGGAATCTTGAGCGTCCATTTGTGAAAGAGTTTTTTTCTCGATGGGTTTGCTCAAGTGGGTGTCCAGTTCTAAGGTATTGATTTGGGATGTACGGGATCACCTTTTTCTAACATTTTTAAATATGTTGACTACTTTCATGTTCTAAATTCCTGATTGTTTGGCCTTAATTTCAAGGATGGGATTTTTGTATAACAAAAGGAAAAATATGGTTGAGTTAGCAGTGCTACGAGAATGCACAACTACGCCTGATGCTAATACTTCAGTTCTAAACCCTGATTCTGAAACTCGAGATGGTGATATTGGATGGCCTGGGATGATGAGTATTAGGGTTCATGAACTTGACGGCATGTATGATCATCCAGTTCTTCCTTTGGCTGGAGAAATTTGGCAACTATTGGAAATACAGTGCCACTCAAAGCTTGCTGCTAGACGCTTTCAAAAGCCTAGAAAGGGTTCAAAACCTGATGGTTCTGATGAAAATGGTGATGCTGGGCCTGCTGCAGATATGCGTGCTAGGTATATTGTGTGTTAGATGTTTTCTTTAATATTCTTATTGGATAGGTATCTTATATTCTGTTGATTTATTTGCTTTTGCAGCTTGGAATCTCCTTTGTCATGGATTAGGGCGGATCCAGAAATGGAATATCTTGCTGAGATCCATTTTAGTCAACCTGTACAGATGTGGGTAAGAAACCCTGGCCCTTTTTGGAGATTTATATTACGGCCGGTTTGGTTCACAGAATAGAATAGGCAAGGAATAGAATAGTTATTCTTAGGAATAGAAAAGATGAGGAATATAAAAGAATGAGTATTACTTTGTTTGGTTCAAAG
>JANIPN010000007.1:6451170-6463937 GCA_027478595.1 Erythroxylum anguifugum
ATTATTATTATTATTATTATTATTACTAACCTTATTATTATTATTATTATTATCATCTTTATTATTATTATTATTATTAACTTTATTATTATTATTATTAATTTTATTATTATTATTATTTCTATTATTAATTTTATTATACGAAAATAATAATCTTATTATTATTATTATTATTATTATTATTATTCTTATTATTGTGCTAGTTTTTGCTGCTCCTCATTATAATTTATGTTGATCCACAAGCAACACCAACCCAGAAGCAAAAAACAACAAGAAGTAAACAAATACATGACTTAAAAAACGTTGAAAATGAAGAAGATATATAAACAAGACGATAAAGAGTAAATCTTTAGATCTGAAAGCATACTGTGAACATGCGTGAATGTGTTTTGTTTTTTATGGTTCTCTTTAATCATGGATTTTGATTTCTTGTGAATGGGTTGAGCTGAAATGAGAGTCAAAATGTAGAGAAAATAAGGGTAAATATAAGCTAGAAATGTTGTTTAAGTATAAGAAAAGAAGGAGAAAAGAAAGTTACAGTAGTGAGAGAAAGTTACAGTGGTGAGAGAAAGTCGTAGATGGTGAAATACGGGTAAGAGAAGTTAGAATGGGAGTGGATATGTAGTGAAAATAAATTAGAAATGGTGAGAAAATCTGAAAAAAAAAAAGAATGAAAGAAGGAAAGAAGAAGAGCTGCAACTCGGTGAAGAAGAGAGAAGAAGCTTGGGAGGGAGGCTCGAAGCGGAAGACGTCGAAAAGGGATAAAGAATTTTGGGAGGGTTAATGTAAAAGGTTACAGTTGTCTTTAATTAGAATTCGTATTCGTAGAATAGATAAAGATAGGTAGCGGAGAGTTTTAGCTATTCCGCGAATTTAAAGAATACGTAATCTACGTATTACATATTCTGTGTTTAATTGCAAACCAAACAAAGGTTTAATATTCTGTTAGGAATAGGGAGGGAATAGAATAGCTATTCCCTCAAACCAAACATCCCGTTAGGTTTTTGCATAATTTGCACTATATATGATTGGTGTGATTCATTTTTCCAGGTTGCAAGAAGTGCTTTGACTATATGAAATCTTTCAGATATTAATAATGTTACATTTTTTATGCATGCTCATTGTGAGTTAACAACTTGGGTTGTTTTAGAGTTGGTGATTGGTTTCCAACTGAGTTCATGTATTCATGCCAAATTATTGTTGCAAGGAATTGGGCATTATTTGTTTGAATTTATCTTCCTCTTGAAATCACTGCTAAACCTTTTGGATGGTAGTGGTTGACAGATACGTGCAATATTGTCTCTGACAAATTTATGTCACATGCAAGGGCAAGTTTTTTGGGAATCATGATTGTTATTGTTTTCTGGAATCTACATTTTTCTTTTATTTTCTTATCATTTTTCTGCATTGGCATTAGGAATAGCTTTTGTCAAAAATAGTTGTAGTTCCTGGGATTTTGAAAAGTCTGGATAATAGACCTAAGGTTGTGGTTGAACACCTGAAATATGGTATAAGAAAGAAGATATAAGTCACCTCAGGGTCATATCAAGAAAAATCACTCATGAATCTATTAACTCTTATTGTGAATGATTTTTCTGCAAGGATAAAACAGTGATGGATTAATCAACAAAACAGGCACCTCATATACTGTTTGTTGAAGAAGCAGTCATTATTTCCTTGTACAGCCTATGCACTTGAGATATGTGTGTGCAGATTAGGATTTAGTGGAGAATCATTGAGGGACAAATATGGGAGAAAACCTGTTTTTGTCAAAAGGGATCCTTAAGAGATCTTGTTTGGGCTGTTTTCTTGTTTATCAATGGATATCATTGCTTGTTTATTAATCGATATCATCCTTTTTCATTATAAAAAAAGACAAATTTCTAGAAGCTTTACATTTCCATGGTAAACTCTTAATTTTATCAATTGTTGAGGTCAATAAGTATGATTAGAGTTTGGTTTTCAATCAGAATCATAAAACTATTATTCTGTCACACAACATCTATCTAAGTTTCTAATATTGTGCCTCTTTTAACCTTTTTTTTGTGTGGTTTGAATAGTGGATGGTTTACTGTTGTGCCCATACACATTTGTTTTTATATATTTCAACTTTGTTTTCTAGCCAAAATTTGACCTTTTTTTGTTCATGTTGGATATCTCTGTACTTTACAATTTTGCAGTTGCTTTTCTTTGTCAATTGGTGATTTATCTTTCAAAATTATCATTCTAATCAGATCAATCAATTAGAGAAAGATGAAGATGTTGTTGCACAGACACAAGCTATTGCTGCATTAGAGGACTTGCCACAACTTCCATTTTCTGTTGTTAATGCTCTTAACAATTTCCTTAGTGACTCCAAGGTTTGACTGACCTCAAGTGTTATGTTTTACTTCTATTCATGTCCTGACTGGACATAATATTCTAATTTACATTGTTTTTGCAAGGCTTTCTGGAGAGTCCGTATTGAAGCTGCATTTGCTTTAGCTAATACAGCATCTGAGGTAATATATTCAGTTGGAGTGATTTTTGTGTCTCTATATGTATGAGATGCATGCTTCCTTTTCCAAGTATTCACAATTTTTGCATGTAAAAATTCCTTTCAAACATAGTTCTTGTATCATTCCCATCATGTATTTTATGATATTTGTTTCGGGCTAAAGCACCTTCTGCTTTTCCTTGAGATGCTAATAACATTTTTCATGCGTTTCTTTATTGAATTACAATGCAAGAGTTTTTAAGGTAATTTTATGTGGGTCTCCCTATCGGTTGTTTAACAGGATACTGATTGGGCTGGTTTAGTCCATTTAATAAAATTCTACAAAAGCCGAAGATTTGATCAAACCATTGGACTTCCCATGTATGACTTGCAACTCTATTAATCTGATTTTAGATAAGTTTGTTGTTGTCACTCTCTTAAATAGCTCATCTCATGTCTATTTTTCCAGGCCAAATGATTTCCATGATTTTCCCGAGTATTTTGTTCTCGAGGTAATGCAGTGAGGTAGGCTGTGTAATGGTTTTGTGTGGTACATGCTGTGCTTGCTTAACATAATTTGCACTTATGAGTAGTTTCTACTTAGCAATACTCAACATCTTTTATTCAGTGATGAGATAGCTTCTAAAAGAAAGCACATTGACATAGTAGGTTTATGTATCGATTGAATATTTTGTTGTTCTTTTTTATGACTGGACCAAACTGAATGCGCTCTGATTACAAACAAGAAACTTTCCTCTTGCTCCCCTCTTATTCCTTTTCGCTCTAAGGTTTAACAAAAAAATTTCTTGGGGTTTTTGAGTATTATCTGCATAAGAAACATGTTCTAGTGTGGCTGCATAACCTAGGATGATAAATTGTCATTTGTCACACATTTGTCATACCTATTCATTTATCTTTCTTCAAGTCTCCATCTCTGAACTATCCTTCTGTTTAGAAATCTACTACTTCTCTTTCAAGAGTGGATCTTATTTGCTGCACAATCTGCAGCATAGTCTGTGCTTCTTCTGTCATCTTAAGCTTTCATTAGACTGGACCCTTCATGCAATAGTTTTAATAGATATCTTTGTTTCAGTAGAATTACAATATTAAATTCAGTCCTTAGGCTACTTCTGGGGAGAATTTGGAATGTCTGATATAGTAACTGTGAAACATGCAGCAGGACTTTGCCTCAGAGAGGGGATGGCTATTTTCAGAAAATTTAGCAGTCTATAAGGGGATGTATTACGGTTCCTTTGTAATGTGACATGGTGTTTAATTGTGACTTTTCATATGTCTACGTGTGTGCTTTTCTCTCTCTCTTTTCCATATTCTCAGGTAAGGAATTGTCTCTGATTTCTGTCTCTTTTGACAAAGCCAACATTGATAGCCTTAACTTTGTGGAGTTTTGTTTGATGATCTCTATTCAAAATTACCAGAAACAGTCTCTTCTCCTATTTAGTGACCTTTTACACTTTTGGGCAATATTACAATCTCTTCTTCTATTCCATCATTTATTTCAGTAAGTTGTGCTAGGGGTGTTAAATTGAACTTGAGGACTAATCAATTTTTTGTATACGCCCACTTCTTTATTTGAGTACTTATGGTTTCTTACTTCCGGTTTTGTTAATTCAGGCTATTCCTCATGCTGTAGCTATGGTCAGAACAGCAGACAAGAAAAGCCCAAGAGAAGCTGTTGAATTTGTTTTGCAACTACTTAAGGTAGACTTTTCTTACCATTATCTCATTTATAATCTGAAATTTACTGATTAATATCAGATTTTCACTCAGATTACAACAATAATATAATTGAAAAAAGATCTCATCTGCTAGTGAAGATGATCCATAGTTGCTGATAAGATTAAGGAGAGAGTTCATGATTAAGCCTCTCAAATATTATTAGATTAACCAAATCATATTTTGTTGAGAGCTTGTACGTCATAGGGTACGAATCACATAATTTGTTTGTCCCAGATGTCACCTGTGGATGATTCTGTTTGTTAGGGAGACAACTGATGGAAGCTGAGTTAATGATAACTCTAGCATATCACTTCTCAAGTTTGATACGAACATTACAAGGCTAATGATAAGTTGGTAAAGATTTTAACTGCTCAATGTATTTATGTATTTCAAAAGTGAACATGAATCATAAATAAGAAACATGTCCAATCAGTTTATCTTTCGTTATGCTTATCCTTTGTTCAAGATGGGACAACTTATTGGACTTGCTGACTTAGAGTTAACTTGAGCACAATATCCTCTCTCTATTGTAAATTGGAAAATAATTACAATATCTTATTGTTCAACTTGCTTCATGGTCTGTTTTATGATGTCTTTGGTGCTGACTTTTTAGTATTTGACTGTGTTTGTGATGTAAAACGGATGAAATTAATTGCCCATGAGGATATCTTGTGGTGGGGTTGGGGAAGATAATAATTGGTTAAGTAACAAGTAAAAAGAATAACTTTGGGAGATGGCAGCGATATATTTTTTGTAGGCAATGAAGGCTCTTTACGATTCCTTTGTCAGCAATTAGTGATTCAACAGAAGACAAAATATTATTAGCTAAATGAATTTATTTTAACCTGTAAAAGAGATTCATTTCATTGATAACAATTCGAGTCTTGCCAGAAGCAAAACACTTGATTTGACAATATTGATAACTGAAAAGGAAATTCTTCATTGACCCTTTGAATCTGGATTAGATGCTTTTCTACTTTTCTATGTAATAGCTGAAGTTGCTATGTAAAACGTGCTTCGTGTGTCCATTACTAGTTTATGAAGTAGCAGCTTTGTTCAGTACAATCCCACTAGTGGACCTCTATTTTTAGTCTGTTTGTCATAAAGTTTTAATATGCTCAAACATGTTTTTATTATTCCTGTTTTGTTATTTGGCAGTATAATGACAATACTGGAAATCCTTATTCTGATGCATTTTGGCTTGCTGCACTGGTCCAGTCAGCTGGTGAACTTGATTTTGGAGAACAGGTTTGTCCACAGCATTTGTTAGGCATGCTGAATTTTTTGATTATTGTTGGTCAGTTAATTTTAAAATTCTCTTTTCTGTACAAGTTTAAGCGCCTCCCCAATCACAATCTTCTATGGAGATTCGTCTTGTACTTTTTGTGGCAATTACTAATCACTCGTATATGTTGGACCATTAATTACAAAGAACCGAATCAGTTTCACAGTCTACAAGCTAACTAGTGATTGCACTAACAACCTATTAAGCATGTATTGATCTCTATCTATACAACACAGCTGCCTTCAAGGGTCTAAGTCCCCCGTATTAACTGGTTCAGTAGGCACAAAAGAAAAGCATTTGTTAAGGTGCATTGAGGAAGTTATTAAGAGAAAAGAGGCGTATAATAAATATTTATATTTCAAATAGGTAACACGTATAAAAGATAAAAAATAAAAAATTCAATTGAACCGTCTTTAGTATTGACCTTGTATCTGTGTATTGCACTCAAAAGATTCTAATAAAAACTAAAAGGAAACAAAGTTGTAAAATATAAAAAATACTTCAATCACGCTCTTGACTAAAAGTTATATTTATAGCTCAAAGTGTTGTCCAGTATGCAGAGAGGCCTCTTGTATAGGCAAGCCCTTATTTCAAGGTACTTGCATTTCTTCCTAGTATAAGTGATAACCTAGGGAAGGGCCTTCACGTGGTCCATATCATCTTATCTATTTGGGAAATACACTGAAATATGTTTGGTTTATCACTTAGAGTTTTGCATTCCTGAGGTTAATGTTCACTAAATATTTTTGATTCTTGTACATGTGTTTAAATAATATGAGAATCCTGACAGGTATAACTGTGCGTTTAGATATGACTCAGTTATTGTTTCCTTGGCTGTTATGTATTAGGGAAGTGGGCTCAGGCTGCAACCCCAAAACTATGTCATTATGGTCTTTAGTTTCATAAAGTTATAGATTAAAACGTCCTCGTTTTGGTCAGCTTTACTAAAGTGTTGCTTCGGGCCAGGCCTAACCAAGATTGCCATACATATTTACTATAGTTTGAAGTTGTTTTGGTGTCCAAATCTGTAGGCCTTGTTAGCTTCAAAAATCTTGGCATAATATTTTATTCTTTTTAATCAAATTGTTCCTTAACTTGGAATGAAAGTTTATAATTGAGAAGTTTTGAGTTATGGTGAATCTGTTATTTGTTTGGTATGTCCACATTTTATGTGAGGAGTATGTTAGACTAGTATTAGAATCATTGAGTGCACCTTACATTGAGTGGTTTTTTGATAAGAATATGTGTTGAAGATGTAACTTAGAATACGCATCATTGTTTACTATTGGTGGATTCCAAATCCTCCTAAATGATGGGTGTTGGGCGTTTCTTCTATCCTACTATCATTGCTCATTGTTTTTGTGTGATCCTTTCTCGTTGCAAACTTCGAAAAGATGTACCCTTGCTCGGACGTGATTATTTGTTTATCATTTTCCTAAAATTCTTAAATGTCATTGATGATGCAAATGTTGAATTATTTAAAAGATTTGGTGTAAAATTGTCAGACAAAATGATATGTTGTTAATCAAGCAACAATTGTTTCATAATGAATACTTGTGCTGTATGTGTTAAAAATGAATTGGGTTAATGCCTATGGATGAAATTTTCACAAATTTCACTGTATATTTTGAATTCTGTCTACGCAATCTTCTGAAGGTTATTTTTCAGAACCCCAACTTAATATAATTTTGAACCTGATCCTGCAACTTCAACTTTCTGTTGGGTCTGTATGGCTTGGTGCTTTTTCTGTACGTATTGATCTTTCCTAGGATCCATCAGAGTTTGAAGTATAATAAGACCAAGACCTAAGGTTCCCTTCTCAAGTTTGCCTTATAATAGCAATTTTTTAATGTGATGTGTGCTATTGCATTTCTTTATTCTGCTCGCATTTCCAAGCTTTAAATATTTTTGATCCCTTGCAGAGTATGCTTTTTCTTTCTTCACTTCTCAAGCGCATTGATCGTCTCTTGCAATTTGACAGGTACATTGACTTCTAGTTCTCCCCATTTGATGCATTTCTTTGATGTACTTGCAACTTGTTGAGTTTTTTTGCACATTTGATACTAGGTTGATGCCTAGCTACAACGGAATCTTGACAATTAGCTGTATCCAAACCTTGGTACAAATTGCATTGAAGCTTTCTGGAGCTATACATCTCGTGAGTCTCCACTTATTACTGCTTAGTAACTAATTGATTTCCTACTATCTTGCATTCATAGGATAGTGTGAATTAATTCTTGCAGGATCAAGTCTTTGAGCTCATCAAACCTTTTCGGAATTTCAAATCAATATGGAAAGTTAGAGTTGAAGCAAGCAAAGCTCTTCTGGATCTTGAATTCCACAGCAAAGGCATTGATGCAGCATTGTCGTTGTTTGTCAGATATTTGGAGAAAGAACCATCATTAAGAGGTTCTGCATTATCTCTTATGGCTGAATAACATATTTGCTGGCGTTAACATGCCTTTATTGATGAAAACTATGCACTTATTTAAACTTTTACTGGGACTCATGTTACTAATTCATATTCCTTGGCTACAGGGCAAGTGAAACTTGCTACTCATGCTGTGCGGTTATGTCAAATGCAAGATGCATCTTCTTGCAATAATGAGATCAAGAGTGCTACTCTACTGGCTTTAATTTGTCTGCTTGAAGGCCATATAGGATTCAACAATGTCTTTCTTCGGCATCATTTGTTTTGCATTTTACAAATCCTTGATGGAAGGTGAGCCTTGAATATTCTGGTTAGTGATAGAAAAAATTATTGCCGCAGTCTTGCTTGCAGTCGGCCTAGTCAGATTATCTACATGAGTAATTTCAGGGATATTTAGAGGTTTACTAGTAAACTTTTGAAGATCAATTAAATATATTCAAGAATACTATTGTATACTTATTAAGCCATTAAGTTTCTTTGATAATATTGTCAAAATTTCTTGTGAAAATTGCATTTTGTTGGCAGTACATGATTCTTCCTATTTCATTGTAAATGATTTATTACACCATTATTAAATTTAACTTAATATTGTGACAAATCCATTTTTTATTTTTTTGTTACTTCCCTTCTGTTTTTGTTGATTTTTTTTACTTTGCTAAATACTTGGAAATTGTTTTAAATTAATTTTGCAACATGTGTATGTGAGTACCAAACAAATAATTTGCGTTTAGTCAACACTTCCATTTGAACTTTTTTAATTAATAAGGCTACTCACCACTAGTTGTCACTTCAATCACAAACTGTATTTATTAGTTTAGCTTGTACAACACGTCAATAAATAAGGATGGTAGTCTTGTGTTGCATCTGTCTTTTGGGATATTCTTTGATCAAATGTGGAAATTGAATTCTTCAGGGCCCCATCAGTTTTTGGAGTTCCAAGAGATAAATCACTACATATAGTTGATGCTGAAGGTTGCATGGAGCCAAAAAGCGTTTTCAGTGCTCTTGTCACTGATGCAAAGCCTTTCGAGCCTCCTGCAGATGTCCCGAAATTTGCTGAGGATAACTTGGTAATTGTTGAAGTTTCCAAGGAAGCAGCTACAGATTCCAATATGTACCAGGAGAAGATGGATTTGGCCGTCTCAGAAGATGATAGAGAACCTCAGATTGTTCCCAACGATGATAAACAGAAGGTTGATTTGACTGTTCCTGAAACTTCAAAGGAAGTGACCACTATTTCTGACAGTCGTGAACTTAAGATGCCAGTTGTTAAGATCAGGGTAAAACATTCTGCTGCAACAAGTAGAGCTGAGGAGGCTGACAATCAAACTGTTGTCAGATCTCTGGCTAATAATCATGAAAATGATGGATGCAGCAGCTCTGTTTCTGTGGATGCTCCCCAGAGGAACTCTAATGATGCTGCGAGCATTAGCAATCAGAATCTTGAGGAAGTCAATTCATGTCTTGACCATGGTTCACGTATGACTGCCAGTATTGGAAGTGCTAAACTTGCAAGCGACAGTGACAATTTTGGGAAGGAATTCCAGTGTACTGCTGATTCGAGCAAGGCTTTTGCACATTCTCAGCATGATGAGCAATCATCTCCTAGTCTTATGCAAGGAAACAATTTCGATGCTGATGCACTCAAGTATGCTAGTTTGCATAACCTCGCAGCTGGCAGAGTTGATAATGATGATGGGGGTTCGATGGCTACTACAGCACATCCTTCCCATGGGGATGAAAAGGGGAAGGAAGTAAAAGAAAAGAAACGCAAACACAGAGATCACAAGAGGCATCGGGATGATCCTCAACATCAAGAACGGAAGAGGTTGAAGAAGGAGAAGAAACGGAAGGAAAAGGAAATGGCAAAGTTGATGAGCAATGAAGCCAACGCTTCTTCCGCAGAGTTGATGGGTAAGAAAGAGGAACAGCCCAGCATTAGGTTTATAGCTCCACAATTGAAGGTCACGGAGCCTAGCGAACAGACGGCAGTAAAAACTGTTGAAACCAAGAGTGTGCCATCCGAAGGCACTTCTGCCCCCAAATTGAGAATTAAAATAAAGAACAAATCGCTGAACAAATAGCAATAGTTCATAAACTGCGGGGTTTTCTGGGTCTTAACGAAATTTGTGGGCATAGATTTTATTTCTCTACCTTTATTTTGCCGACAAGTTGGCAGGCAAGCTATTACTAACGAATCAATTCCACGTATTTCTGTTCTTAGTGCATGTGGTTTGTAGACTAAGAGAAAGTTGGATTGTATTATTTTAATATTTTTTGTTGTGAAATAATAATTCATAATCTATTTTATTGTGAAACAGCTCTGCTTAAGCTATACATAGCGCTTCAACTATTCAAACTTAATCGCACATTATTGTTTTCTGTTGAGAAAAGGTTAATTGTATTAAAGGAGTGAAAATACATCACAGCTTAATTAACCAGGGGCAAAATAAAGATCAAGTGTGAACCAGCCTACATTGGATACAAAATAACACTAAAACAGGAAGCTGCGAATTGACAGATCATGAATCTGTTTTAAGTAACTATCGGTCTAATCTACTGAAGAGTAATTGGAGTGGAATGTTTTTTTTTTGGTAAATCAGAAAAATTAATAAATGAAACAAAAATATGTATAAAAGAGTTCACGCACACGTGCCACGGAAGGCACAACTAGCTACTACATAGCATCTACAACAATTATAGAATGGAGCAATCCTATAGCCACTCAATAACAGAAACGCAAATACTCAACCAGTTTAGATCGAAGAAGCTATAATCTGAATGGGAAGCCTAGACTAAGTAATTCTCAATCCCAGTAGAGGCAATCCAATGAGATGCTGAAGTGAAATCATCCCTTATCTAAAAAGATCGCGGAAGTGACAGTGCTGAACCGCCAAATTTAGGCATGTTAAGACTCTTAGTAATCGATGGCCTATCCGAAGAGAACCTAACTTGCTGATAACCTAGAGAAGTCTGAGCAATCAACCTGCAAAAGTTAGTGAAGAACCAAACAAAATAATTACCTCCTCTCCATGTATAGGCTGAGAAATTCCCTAACTTGGGAGATTACTCCGAAATACACTCGCTACACATCCATGGCTTCATTCTTAAAAGTTCTAACATTACGTTCAGTCCATAAATGATAAACAGTGGTGGAAAGCAGAAGAGGGAAATGAATTATGGCTGAAAACCTGGTACAGGAAGCAGTTTTATACCAGGAAAGGATATCTGAAAGGTTAGGCTGGTTAAGGGTGGGCAAATTGAAATGTGTGAGGCAGTGGTCCCAAATTGTTTTAGAGAACGTGCATTCGAATAATAAGTGGTCTATGGATTCATTAGCTGAGAGGCACAGAGAACAGTGATTAAGTGTATAAAGGTAGGAAAGTTTGTTTTGCAACTTTTACAAGAAGGCAAGTCGTAAGGTAAAGGAGCACCGAGGTTTACTGGATTTGGACCATACCAGCTTGTGCCAAGGAACATCCGGTAAAGGGGGTAGCAATAAGTGATACGCTAAAAAATTGGTATATCGTTTGGTAAGGCTAACTAACCATTAACTGGAGTGAAATGTTGAATGATCTGACTTCTGATTTGAAAGATTCTAGTTTTCCTTTTCAACCATAATACATGAACTCCATAATTAATAACTAATTTGCAAAGTCACGTCATCCTTGTTGCTAAATCTAACTTGTTCGGCTTATGAAATATATCTTGACCATGATGAGGTTATAAAGGAAAGCTGGCCAGGTTTGAGAGAGTAACTCCAAAATGTTGACGAAAAGCCACGTCTGTGAAGAAATGATCAATGTTTTTCATGGATATGAGACAAAAAACGCAAGTCTCTCTGAGTTTGTTTATAGTAGATACGCTATTTCTAATTGCCAACCAAAAGATGATGGATGCTTTAGGATCTGTTACGGAACCAAACAAGCTTCCACCAAGAGACTTGACTGTTAAGAGGCTTGATAAGATTCATACAAGACACACTGGTGAATATTTTTGGAATTGTGATGTATCCACTAAGGTTGATCTTCCATCGACATTCAAGGATGATAAGAAGGTGCACTGCTTATTAAGTAGGCAAGTCCCATGTATCTTCAGCTTCATTCCTCAACACTTATCACCCTATTCACTTTAACATTTGGAGGAATAAGTAGCCTCAGATGTTCCAATTACCGTGATTCATAATGTTCCTTAATTCGAGGATTTGGTTATAAGGACCATTAATTAGATTGATTCAACTTTATGGACCAGACGCTGTGGTTCTTTATGATATAAGTATGCACCCACTTCACCCAGATAGATTAGGGACTAGTTAACAATTCCAAATATTCTTAGCTTGGCACATTTTGTTGGTGCTCTGTGTTAGATAATGCCTAACCTTCTTTTCTCTTTGGTTAAAATGGGTAAAATATGATAATTAAGTGACTTTCGAAGTTATATTTAGAAACGAAGAACAATAGGCAAGCTTACGGAAGTAAGAGGAAATATGATTAGTGTACGTGTTATGCGATTAAATACTAATATCAAATTCGGTAAAACCCAATTTATAGTTTTAATGTCTTATTTCTAAATTTGGAAATAAATGCCTATGTAAAATTCATTTTTTGTAGGTAAAGGGGAGGCACCGAGCGCGTGAGTTTGCTTGGCGATAAGTTTGCAAAACAATGAGTATATTTTAATTTTTTATATTACTAAATTCTTTACAAAAGAATTGATGACATGTTAGTGTATTTTAATTGTTTTATATGACTATTGATGACATGTTAGTGTATTTTAATTGTTTTATATGACTAAATTCTTTGCAAAAGAATTAATGACGACATGTGACTTTTCTTTAA
>JANIPN010000007.1:6517929-6532125 GCA_027478595.1 Erythroxylum anguifugum
AACACACGTACACATACAATGGATACAAATTTTAGGTATGAATCTAACCGTCGCTATGACAACCCATGGATCATATCAAGGCGATGTATCGTCGATATTTGTGAACGAAGAATTTGGATTGGACTAATTCGACATTGCCATTGAAGATTGAACATCCTAGCTGCCAATGTCTCATTACACTTTTTTTGATGACATACGACTCCAACCAAGTGGTAACCGTTGCCCTTTGATGATTAGCAAATCTTGCTAGTGTAATGTCAATACTCATGACTAGCTGATAAATCTTTTAGCTACCATTTGAAAGAAGCAATTTTGGTCTCTCAGATTAAATCAAAGAGGCTTGAACTCATAAATTATTAATTGACCCTTTTAACTCATAAATTTGTTAAACCACAAGGACATACGCAATCGTATAAAAGTTACATAAGCTCGTTGCTGCAACAAAAATCTTAAAACACAAGATAAAAAGGGTCATTACTTGCCTCAGCATGTGCCAGGCAAAAAGACAACTTCCATTCTCACCTTCTACGCCCAAATCTCCAATTTTTTCTACTTCTAGGCCACGAAGGATCATGCGTCTCGTCTACATCAACCACATATCTATGATGTCTCCGACATTTCCCGGAACCTTGCAAGGGCCTTTTTATGAAGAAGTGTTCTGTAACTGTCCCCAGCCTGCACCTCAAGGCTAGGATCCACCTTCTTCTGCTGACTCCCAAGTCCTGCTCTACGTTCCATGCCTTGTGCTTGGACAGGTTGAATCATTCCACTTCCGTCCTTCCCCAATCCCTGCATATTGTTCCAAGTACCAATAAACAGGAAGACAATCCAGAAAGTTTAATGTTAAGAGTCTAGCTTGACCACTGCTTGTTGGAGAATCATTCCACTGGGAAACCATTAACTACAGTAGCTCTTTTCATAGATATGGTATATAAACCAGTAAATACGATAGGAAGAATACACAAGTAACAAAGTTATGTTCACCAGTAAATAGCTAAAAGGATGCTATGTCTCTACTAATTGGAAGGGCAGAAAGCATAATAACAGCAATCAACAGTAACTAAGAACATCAGAATGTATGCAGAAGAAGGAAAAGATACCAAGCCTTCCTGCCAGCCCATATTGCGAAGCATTCGATTGCCCACATTACTTTCATCAATTGCCTTATCTGCTGTAATCACCTCATAACTCTGAGCACCCGTGTTAGCATCTCCACCACCACGGCCTCCACCGACACCAGGAGGGAAGGGCATTGAATCCAAGGAAGTTTTTTTGAATGCCGAATCCCGACCTTCATAGTTTACAAATCATAAACAGACAATTTCAAGCAAGTTAATAGAAATCAGGAAATAAACAACCAATTGGCCATCAATTCAGATAACCGAAAAAACTGCAAGTTCATGATCTGATGAGCATTCATTGGCCAACAAAATGCCATAAGCAATGAATCATTGCTAATATATCTAAAATTTAAGACTGTATGGAAAATAATAAAGGTTTATTTACAAACCGATAGCTAACAAACTTACCTGAATCCCCAAACCCACTATCAAGCAGATCATCTCCAAAAGAAGATGATGAACCATACAAGCTCCTCCTTTCAGCTGCACGATCCCTGTAGGTATTCTGAGTTTGTTCCTTTTGAGTAGAAGATTGTGGCATTTCAGAAAACCTCCTCTTGCTACTCCCAGGAGCCATAGGAGGTGCGTAAGAGCCCAATGCAGATGCATCTGTCCTGAAGGGAGTTGCAACATTTGATACATCTGTATGTGGTACAGAAGAAGAGGTAGGAATTCCACTAGATGACCCTGAATATTCAGTATCAGATTTCATCACACCTCGCCCAGAGCCCCTTATAACCCCCATCAAAGCCCCACCAGAGCTGCTACCCACAGGTCTTGACTTTACAGCAGATTCGAACCCAACAGTCTCAGAAAAAGAGTAGGCCATGCCAACTCCCAAACTGGAGACAGGATTTTCCTTGGTGGTCACTGCATCAGCTTTCAACTTGCTTTTTGAAGCATGTCCAACTGGAAAAGGTCTATCATCAACAGAAACAGTTGGCTGATTGTCATCAAGGGCCACACGAGTTGCTTGCCCTTCATGACTCCTCTGCTTCCACATAGTCAGTACATTGTTCATTTTCTTCTTATTGGCCAAAATACTGCTTTTGGAGGCAAGTTTTATTTCCTTTGCCTTCTCCTTCCCCTTTTTCTCGGCAGCTAACGCTGCTGCTGCAGCAGCTTGGACTGCATCAGGTAAGGATGCAGCCTTCTCCACTGAAGTAATGGTAGCAGCCGGTGCAGATATTACTACCTTTCGGTCATTAGGACCATCTGATGGCTTGGACTGCTCAGATTGTTTTCCAGATGCTTTTTCTTCATTCTGATCTATGCAAGGGATGTACTGCTGAGTGTGGTTATCAAATGTATACCAAATGCCGCTGTTACCATCATAATAAAGACCTGAACATGTAAGGGCAATAAATCAAAATTTGAATAAAAGGCACTATCAAACTTGGACAAACCACATCATGGTACATGTCACAGTTGCAGTTTTCAATTTCCCAGATAAAGGACTACAAATAACAATAATACAGAATTCAGAAGTTCTAGATCAAAAAGACAGTTCAAATTTGGGGTTTAAATCAATTTGCCAAACTGCAGAACCATGAAACTTAAACCACATGCATGCACACTTCCAAGCCATCAATGCATACCTCTCCCCGCCTGCAACAACTATCAGCTTTCAGAACAGTTTTACATCTCCAAAGCACAGAAAATTGGAAAATCAAAATAAGGATATGAGCCATTCAGTAATTAGCATCCAAGCCGACTCTACCCAGACAACTTACTTATGGAGATGATAAGGTGATGAAAAGATTCAATATCAATATGTATGAGAAATCTGTACCCAACATACATGGATACTACTATAGCTAATTCATATCATACTTGTACTCATACCTGTACCGGATATATGCAATAGTTCACGCATTCATTATACATGTCCAGACTATACTGTTTGCAAGCCATGGTGTTAGAAAATTAAAGTTCAAGCAAGTCAAAGTAAAAATATTGTTGCTTCTTCTGGAAAAGAGTCCTAATGTCAGTTGATGGTTTATGACTATTTTTTCTAGTGGAGATTCAGTTTAGTGACTTTCATTATCCAAATACAAATCTCAATTATTCATATAAACTTCATAAATATGACACAGTTCAATATTTTAAGTTTTTGGTCCTATACAATACATGTTCAATAACAGTGGAATCATTTCAATCTTTTTTTTTTTTTGTAAAGTGGAATCATTTCAATCTTTATAGCCCATTTGTAGAACTTGCGCTATGCTATTTGTACCTTCTTGGAAAAATATGACAACTTCATGTGTAACAGATTTCCTGATGGACATGAAAATCAGTTGAGATACAATCATAGTGACACTCCAATACCTGATTGGATATGAGTACGGGAAAGATTTTTTCTTTAAGGTGACCAATACCTAATCCAGAACCAACTCATTACCATTCTAACCCCAACTGTTGAAACAATATGTATGTTTTGGACTCCTTAGCAAGTGTTCCTACCACGGCTGTCTCATCACTAGCTCTTGACTGCAAATTTTCAATCATGTTACAAGCTCACATTTCTAATGCAAGGAAACCCAAAACAAAAAATATAGTACATTGGAGAATCGTAACTTTCCAAGAAACATATTTGAGTCCTATAGATTGCACTGTAGAAGTCAAAGCTGTCATATCAATAAATTGAACATTTCAATTCATTGGCTACATCAATCAAAGCAAATCCCAATGATTAATCTTATTAACATAACACTGCAATCAAGAATAAGATTATCAAGATTTAGCAATTATTTCCGAACTCAAATTCTAATATTGAATCTGTAAACACATTTCATTGAGGGATTTTCTTAGACAAATTACCAGTGTAACCATAAGGTTATTACTTAGCAGTGGATTCTTTCTTAGGCATCTTCCACACAAACTAGTATCTGAAAATTTGAATAATCTATTGAAATGCACTCGGATTCTTTTTGGATTTTATGTGATTCTTCCTTGGTGCTTGTTAGGGTCTGGCACATGAGAATCACATTCCCAGAAAGGAAATGGAAAGCAAGTGAGAGTTGCAATATGGCTTTTGCATTTAGCAAGACTTCTCCAAGAGACAAGGGGACATCTTCAGTTACAACATAGCAATGTTGCACAAATCATTGAACTGATGCACTTGAGTTACTGTGCAAATAAAACAAGCATATATTAGACGAGGTACCTGTGTTTCCATCATAGTAAAACCCTGAAGCAGCATCATAATAGTAACCAGATGCTTCATCCCAGACAAAGCCAGATTGCTTGGAAGAACCATCATTTTGAACTGAAGCAGTTTGTTCAAGCCCATTGGTAGATTTTTTGTCATCTGGATTATATTCCTTTGGAGCCCATCCATATGCATCATACTGAAAGAAAAAGAAAAAGAAAAAGAAAATAAAATTGTGTATAATGTAAATAGCAAACCCAAAAAGGAGCCAGTAAGCAAGTGATATCAATAGGAATAGTAACTATATAATCGCATGTCAGCAGGTGAATGTCTTCATTGGGATAAGAGAATCAAAATTTGAAAAAGGAACACTAAAAGGCATATCAAGATCATTGACTTACGAGCATCATCAGTAATTTTTAAAAGATTCTTCTGACCTACCCCAGGAGTTTACATCAATCCATATATTCTGTTAGAATAGTTTATCTTCCTCAATCAGCATGGAAGTTAAAGGAGCTTCCAGTGAGTTTTTATGCAAAACAAAATTTTGTTTGTTGTTCATAGCAGGATATACAACAATTTGGCAAGAATCAATGGTTCTTGTCGGTATCTCCAGAAGCCAGTTGAAGTGCTTTTCCTGGAAAATTGTTAAGAGGACCTAACTCAACATACTTTGCACCAGATCCTACTGGTGTGGAAAAAATGTTGCCATCTTCTGACAAGGAATCAAAATATCTATCTTTCTTAAGCAATTTTATAGTCACCTCTATTATCTAATTTTTCTTTCCCCTACTAATCTCTTGTTTTACATTAACGAGAGCTCTTCCATCACTTCAATCTGGATAATCACAACAAATTCATATGACCAAAAAATATTGTTGATACTATGGATGTCTATTAGCTTAGGCTCATAAAACTTGAAACATTCTAATTCTATTTTCTCATAATGTTCCTTACATTTGCATGTTGTGAACAGAAATAGGTTGTACATATCAGTGATTTTTCACTAGTGCTGTCCAAATATAGAAATATAAACCTGAACCTCCCAAATAATTTCTTGAATACCTGTTGTGCAAATGCTGCAGCCTCAATAGCAGCAGCTGCTAGACTGCTTGACTGTGAAGGTCCTGATGCCCCAGATCCCGGACCAAGAATGCTCTTTGCATACGCCACTCTCAAGATCTGTCCATTTCTTTCAAGTGTCGTTCCATTAGTTGCTTCCAAAGCTTTAGTAGCATCTTCAACCTATGGGATCACAGAAATGTATATCATACTGCTTGTGAAATAATTCCCAGTATCCAGTGAGAAAGAACATAGAATGACAGGATGCATCAGAAAACAGGACTATATGAATGCTCTAGGGTTTTAAAATCCTACTTATCTCCCAACAAATGCTCAAAATGAAGTTTGGAATCCAAGTGAGATGGGTGAAACATTAGCAAAAGCAAATAATCAATAGCGAAGAGGATATTGAAGGAGAAACAAACAAAATTATTGAATTGTAGGAGTAAAAGACCAAATATATTGAATACAAGCTAGAGTTACGATGAGCTAAAGAAGTATGCTTCTTAGTAGAAATTAAAAGTCCCCAGACCACAATAATAAGTGCAATAATATTTAAAGCTAGACATTCCAATTAGTTTGAAGCTCATGCCAACCATTGTAACTGAACAGAAATTGCATAGAATAAAGTAGGATAATAGAAGCAAAACATTCATTAAGTAAACAAATGTTATCAAGCATCACCTCCTCGAGATGGGAAGAACTCAACTGCAAAGGAAAAGAGTTTGACAACCTATGGAATATATATGTACAAAGGAGTTCAAACCAAGCATTTATAAAATAAGTAATTGCATTTCACCAGATTCTGCTACAACAGTCAATCCTCCTCAAGTTGCTTGTTTGAAAATCAAAAACATTGAATAACATTTAGCCACACCTTCGAAAATTAGCAAACTTGATCTGAGACTACAGCCACTTTCAAATTATCAAAAGCATACAAGCCACTTTCTGGAGGATCTGCTATGACATTTAATCAAAATGTTCTATAATTTTATTCTTTTTTCATAGGTAGCCAAGCTAGCAAAGCAGGGCCCTGCACACATCTATTTAATTTCTAAACTGGTTAGTTAATGCAGATAAGAGTTCAACTTTCAAGCCTAGTTTTCCACCCAAAAATAGTAGAAGTTTAAAATTTTGCAAGCTAGCTAGTTAATGCAGAAACAGTGGTAAAGTAGGGGACATATTCCACTACAAAAAAAAAATTTCTGTCGAATCCAACAACCACAGTTTTTTGGTTATGTGAGCATTCACTTGCATTGTTTTATTCACTAATGAAAATTATAGCAGCAAGCATTATGACACAGAAGCTTTCCTATCCAAACTAAACTTGATAAGAGTCCTTTGAAAAGATATAACATGGCAATTAATCCCATAACAATATCATTGCAGAATAGTGTCAAGTGAAACGCTGCCTTTCTAGTTAGGCATGTAGATGATGAACCACAATCCCACAGAACTCCACATGACCAGACGGCCTCCCTTAAATTAACAACTTATTATGGATCTGGGTTTTTCAAACATATTATGGTACTTTACAAAAAATCAGTAACATAAATTCTATCTACCAGTTTTACAATATTAAACCTAATAATAAGTTCTCAAAACAAACACTACTTTGCTCCTCTATGTTTTGCAAAAACACTCGAGTGTAAGAGTTATTAAATTGAGAATCACAATAGAAATGAACATAAAGGACTACACTGTTGAACAAATTCAATCAACAGTGACAAAATAACGTACCGAGTGGAAATGTACAAATGCAAATCCCCTTGAAACATGAGTGAACTTGTCTCTAACAAGGCGCAGGTCCTGTAAAAATTGAAACAAAAGGTTTCACCAGAAAGTCAAGAAGAAAAAAGCATACATCATCAATGAACTAAATAAATAAAGTCAGAATTTCCTCACCTTGATGGGAGCATGCTTGGAAAATTCATAGCGAAGCATCTCCTCATCAGCATTTTCATCCAATCCACGAACAACTAGCACATGAGTGGGTCCTGATTACAAAGAAAATTAACATATTTTTACATAGACAACACATCAAACATGTTTGGAGGAAGTAAGAACTTAAACCAACCCGATTCAAACCCTTTCCTTCCTAAGGGCATTGGATTTGACAAAGCTATATCTGCTGATGGTGCATCATCAGTTCGAGGCTCATTACACTGCAATAATAGATAAAAATAGGGCTATCAATTGATTTAATGTTATATATCCAAAATCCTTTCCAACTTTTAAGCGTCCTTGGAAAATGATATTTTTGGCTTTTACACAAGGCTCAACATAAGTACCCTACAATTATTTGAGGATCTGTTTTGTACCACTACTGAATTTACTGTGCTTACGTCTTGTTAAGTCTCTCTTTGACAGAGTTGTTGCTGTCTTTTCTCTTTAAGTTTCCACCGGTTTTCAAAACCGATAAAAGCAACTTTCAAAAGTTCTCAAATCACATCTAATTTTCTCATTACCAGCGATTTCAGGCATTATTCTTTACCAGCACTAAATGATGATCATATGCATGAAAATGCTAATATAGGTTGTGTCCTGACAACAATTTTTGGACAACAAACCAGTAAGTTTATCAGCCAAAATACTGGACCCTTAATTAGAAAACCTCTTGGACTATGAACTGAGTTTATAATTCAACTTAAAGTGCTGATTACTACAACTAACATGTTTCCCAGAAAACAAGAAATAAATCATAATCAGAAATAAAAAGTTCACATAATTGCTGACTTGTAACTCAACCTCCTAGTATGAATCAAGAACAAGGAGGAAAGACAAACCTGAAAACAGGATGTTCGCCTCGCAAAATTGACACAACCACAAATGATACACATCCAATCACATGGCACTGCAAGGCTTCTATGGTTGACATGACCAGATCTTATAGCATTGTCTCTACCAGAAGGTCCACTTGACCCTACGGTTGGCTTACTACTGAAAGACAACATAATAGCATCGATTACAGTTTGCGTAAATTATGCAGCCATGTCACTAGGCTAGTAAAAAATGCCATACTTATGCCGAATTACGTCAGAATATTATTATGTGATAAAAGGATAAGAAATGTTTTAAAAGTGACTAAAAAAAGGTGAAATCTACGCAAAGACTGTCCAAATACAAGCAACACATAAGTTTCAGGCCACAAAACCATAGATGATAAACTTATAAAGTTTTTATTGCTTATAAAAATTTGTAGCTAGTTAGGTGTTTCTACTTGAGAAGGAACCGTTGCTCTTATATTTAAAAGCATGCTAGTAATGAACAATAAATCATATTACAGTTCAATCCTTATCTTTTCATTTAATGATTTTCTTATTATGTTTGCCCGTCAAAGGGGATTTTTTTTAATTCGAACAAAGTGTTCATGTTGTTAATGTATTAGCATAGTAAGTACAAAATACAAAACTCTGCATCCATACACCTACGCAATTTAGGACTGGATCTTTTCTCAGCTCACTAGGAACTTCACGATTCTCAATAATGAGTACTGTTCTCTTTCCTTAGAATGATTCCTAAACGAACTATTTTGCTGCAAGTATTTCACTAAAGCAACTTATAATAGTAGGTATTTACAGATATTATGAGCATGCTTATTGATTCCACCATTTAGAATAGTATTTCATTCTTAATTCAATGATGTTTTTTTTATTAATTTTAACACCTAATATTTTAGCTTCTTAGACTTTGACAAACTCCATTCCTTAATTAATCAACCTTGACTTCAACTCCTGTCCTCCATTAGAAATTTAAAATATTATTGCAATGGCTTCACCATGATGATACCTATACTCAAAGAAAAGCTTCCTTCCGTCCACAACAAGACCATCATCTCCAATCCTATCCATCATTGCACATGCAGCATCCTGCTCAAAAGAACACAGCCTTTAGGAACAATTGTCAAAAAAGAACAAGAAAACAAAACACTGCACACTTCAGGGTTATGTGCGACACGTACCACAGAAGGAAAATCAATAAACGCAAATCCTCGAGAGATCCCAGAATTACGTTCTTTAATCACACGAACATGACGAAGTGGTCCCCATTCAGCCTAATTGCAAAAGAAAGGTAAGCTGGTATCATAGAAATCACAGGAGATACATTAAAATATTTCAAATGAAGCAGGTACAATAAGACATTACAAGTATTTGATACAAATCTTCTTCAGTTGTCTTTTGTGAAAGACCCTTCACTACAACAGTTGCAGAGGGGGCCTGCAAAAAGGGACAAGTTACTGGACAAAGCCTTCTAACATAGAATACATATCATCTAAATTACGCAAAAATGGCATATGAGGCGTACCACAGAATAATTCCCACGTAAACGCCTCTCATCATGATCCCTACGCTTCTCAGATCTGTCCAGTTGACTATCATCATAGCTATCTTCTCGTTGACTTCGACTATGACTTCGACTATGACTTCGACCTCGAGGGGACCTTGACCTCAACCGATCATCATGTCCACGGGATTGAGATCGTTCGCGTCTTCTTTGAGGACTTTGATCCCTTTCCCTACTCAAACCTCGCTTATCACGTTCTCGATCTCGAGATCCATGCCTTTTCCAATTACCATCTCTTCTACTGCCTCTATCATGATCAGAATCATAACTATACCTACTATATTCATAATCCCTTTCACGACTATCCTCTCTATTTTGATAGGAGACCCGACGTTTATAGTCATAGCTGTCATACCCATAATCATCACGATCACGTTCTCCAAACCTAGAAGGCCTGTCAAATTCGTGACTATGAGGATCACCAATAGTACGATACCCATCTCGATCTAGAAATGGATAAACATCATGATCTTGAAAAGCATCCAAATCATGATGAGAACCAATGTATGGTTTCTCATGTCTCTTAGACTCTCTATCAACTGGATATTCTTCCTCATAACTTCTACGTCTTGAATGAGACCAAAAGCCGGTAGAAGGATTTGTTGGATAATTTCCCCTCTCAACAATTTCTCGGTGGAAAGCATTTCTTGGGTATGTATTATCCCTCGAGTAACGTTCATCCACAAACCTCCTATCATCATATGAACCACCATCCCTGACATAATAAAATCAAGTTGGAGGGAAGAGAAGAAATGATATATGATATCACAGCCATAGACACTAAACAAAAGAACAACAAAACAGCACATGCAATAGCTATATAGTTTCAAGAACAGATAAAAGTAAGGGGTAGGAAGAACATGGAAAGAAGATCTACACTGAATAGTTATACCCATAACTAGCATTTAACATCATGGTAATGGCGTAGTATCAATCAGCACTCACCGGTAGTTTGGGTCATGGATGCTGCCATACCCTTCCAGAGCCTGTGGATTGAAGAGAATAAGCAATGTCAGCAACAAATAGCAATCATGATAGGAGGGTTAGGCAAATCCATCCCATATCTTCACAACAGCCCCCACAGCTTTCTTTCCTAAAATTTTGTTGAGTAGTATATCATCCCATCATAATGTGATTTTATTTTAAGGAGGAAACCACAAAATTACGCTGTTATTATCCCATCCTTGCCGGAGACTGTAGCGATCATCACCAGGATCCATTTCTCGCAACCCCCACACCCCTCCTGCCACGTTTCTGGATGATTCTAATGTTTTTTTTCCTGTAAATATAATGCACAAATACACAATTATCCATCTCATACTGAACCATAAATCCCCACAACTTAACCTTCGTCTCCTGTGCCTTACAATTTCGAGTCAAACAAACATTACCGGCAATACCCTAACTTTCACTGTATCTGTAATACACGACAAGTCAAACCGACACAGAATTGAGGCCATGGGAAAGGGGGAAAAAAAAAACCTTAAATTTCAAAATCCGACAGAGAGCTGAATCATGAATGTAAACGATTGGGGGATCCCGTGATCATTTCTTTCTCAAAATTAAGTATATATATACATAATTGAACGTACAGTACCTTTCTTCCGGAGATACGTACATCTATCCTTGAATCATGCCTCTATCATCTTGCCTTGAACACAAACTGGATCTATTAGCTCTCGCTGTCTGCCTTCTCCGCTTTTCCTTGAATTTCTCAATAAAGATAATATTAACCAGAAAAAAGAAAGGGCAAATAGAAGAAGAGATAGAGCGTCTGGTAGAGAAAGATACAGTGATAAGTTCCTAACGACGGAGGCAGATAAACTAGAACGCAGAACTGACGGATGCAAAACGAGGGAAGTAGTGCGCAGAAACAAATGGGTTTGCTATATATCATTATTATTTATTTTTTTATCTTTTTCTTGCTAAGTGTCCTAGGCGGGTCTCAAAAAGATATCTTTAAGTCATCCACACCCAAACTAATCTCCGCTCGAGCCGGATAGGTCCCTTGCAAAAGATAAAGCTCTAATCAAAGTTTTAAACAACGACATACACGAGAACGATTCAAACCTGCGACCTCACTTAAACTAGAAAAACCTTTACCAACTCACCTATACCCTGAGGTTATATGACATTATCATTTATTAATTTCATGTATTGAAATTATGGTAAATTACAGTGATAAGTTTACAAATATTTATAATATTAGTCACATTTACTAAAACTGAAAATAAATAACATTCTTGTCATCGTCGTTATCGTCATCAACACCTCCTACTCACTTGTACTTTCGTTAACTCATAAAACTTAAGGAGGTTTAATAATACATAACCTTATTTTTATATATTAAAGAAGTTATTTTCATAATAATAAATGATAATGATTAAAAAAATTTAATCGATTCAATCAATTTAGCCATAAAAATCTTAAATCTTTTAACATTTTAGTTCGATTTTCAACTTTTCAATACAATTTACTTTAATAACTTTTGTTATTAAAAATCGATCAATTTATTAATTAATTAAAAAAATTCGTAAATTAATAAATTATTATAAACTAAATTTTTATTTAATAATTTCATTTTTTACACTTTTAAATGATAAAAATATTTTATTTAAATTATATATTAAAATTTTATTTTATTTAATCTTTATCTATTTCTAATACTAATTAAACTTTTAGTATTAAATTTAGTTCTTTCAAACCTTTTTTTAGAAATATTAATGGCGGAGCCCAAGGTAGTCCATGCTACCTTTGAAAACTGGTTGGGTCGGTCGTGCTAGGTCCAAGCCTAAGCCTAGAACGACATGTGAGCCGATCGACCCGTTCCCAGACGATGACCTAACCCCAGTAGGTATTCACTATATAAGATCACTACCCTATCATGACGCAGGTATGATACTAGAACCCTAATACTCTCGATTCATAGCCATAACAACCATTACTGAAGAACTGACTTAGGTATCGGAGGGCCGACCGACGATCAAGTCCGATGTGCCTTTTGTTGTTTTGCAGGTATTTCTTGGTTACAGCTAACGGAACTTATGAATTCAAATAACGGCGCCTAGCCTCAGCAAAATAAGATTGAACCTGAAACCATTTTCCCAAAAGTGCGATCTTAGGTCACCATTATCCGATTCCCCTTGATGCTCCACCCACAAGTACAGGAAAAGTTGGTGAGTTTCCTGCTTTGATCCAACTCTCAAGTAAATTGGAAATTGTACGAGCTAGAACTCCTGAAGTTGGTGAGTTTCCTGCTTTAATTTGATCCAACTCTCAAGTAAATTGGAAATTGTACGAGCTAGAACTCCTACCCCTTCTATTATGAATGATGCTACAAATCCAAACCTCTTAAGTAAAGATGTATCACCGTCAACAAGGTGACTAGGCGCCCATTAAAGATAGTATTTGGAGACATTTCTATTTTCCATAAGCTTAGATACATACAGAGCCTGGAACATGTTTTGGTCAATAAGGATGTGATATTCATATTTAGGTTCATGTTCATATTTAGGTTCATTAGCGTATCTATTATTGAGAAAGTCTTTAAGTTGGAGCCTTGGCATGGAAATGGAAAGTCAATCATGCTTCAGATCTGGAAAAGGCCACCACTAGGACGGAGAATATTATTCTTTCTATTTGATTTTTGATTAATTTTTATTTATTATATAATAAAATTATAACATCTTAAGTAATTTGTATTATCCTTAATTTCATATTTGTATGATAATTAAATGATCTTTTTCATTTTAAATATAGTTATTATTTATATGTAAAATATGTGAAAAGTAATATTAATATAAGTAAATAGATTGTTATTATTTAGAATTTCCATTATCATCATTTTTTAGACGAATTTGATATAAAATTATAAATTATATAATACAATATATTAAGATACTATTTTGTAATTTTTAGAAAAATGGGGATTATTTATAATTTTATATCAAATTTGCTTTATATTATTTGTAATTTTATAAAGAGGCAGTGGTAAAGGTTTTGAATAAACAAGTTTAGGGTTTTGAAACTTTAAAATGTATGGCAAGCAATGTTACAAGTTTCGTATTGTATTAGTAAAAAATGGTACTAAACATAGTGACACCGTTTTGGAGATCGGTAACGGCATACAAAATATTAGTTGAGTATTGAACATACTTGAAAATTTTAAAAAATTTGATGATCAATTTTAATGTGATTCATATGCTGAGACGGAACAAAACAAAAATTTGGAGACAGAACAGAACAAAAATTAGAGACAGTGAAGTGTTTGATTGTGATGGACAAAACAAATAAAACTATGTTCATCTCGAGGACATAATGTGTATGTTACAGTTGGCAGAACGTAAAAAATGGTGTCAATAACTAAAGTGCCCCTGCAGTATAATATGATTGAAAATATATAATTCATTGATTATTTTAAAACGAATGATTTATATTAGTCATTTAATTGTATCTATAAATAAGGAATTTAAAAAATAAGTAACATAAAAATTTAATGAAATAAGCTATTGAATAGCA
>JANIPN010000007.1:6683663-6696943 GCA_027478595.1 Erythroxylum anguifugum
TTTAGGACAAATTTCTAATCATCAATTTGAAGGAATTTGCCAAAACTTCCTTCTAGAGAAATGTTCCTCATTGTCTTAGTTTCATAATGCCACCAAAATCATTTAATTTGGTGCACTACACCAAGAGTTATAGTCCAAACATCTGGGATTGCCATTATGCTAACACATTTTCTAGTACTTTACTTCCATCCAAAAATTGACATTCTTAGTGGCTAAATTAAAATTCACTTTCTTCAGACAAATTGTAGCCTTATCTTTCTAGTTTACTCCAGATCAAAAATTATCTCATTTGGATAACTAGAGCAGAAGTTATGGCTAAAACACCAAAGCATGCTCAATGAACTTACATGTTCCAGCTTTTACTTCCAAAAACTTCTCATACAACCCATCTTAAAACTAAACTATCTTTCTATTTCTTTTCAATTTCATAAATTCTTCTTTTCTTTACACATGAATAATCTCCAACAATTTCTCATTTAATAGTCTTAACTTTCAAGAGAGGTTCGGAGTCCAACAGTTGTGCTTGAGGCTTAGTGACTATAGCCTCCTTTCGGGTGTATTGGGATACTTGGCTTATTTTGGGTTATTTTGGTTGCTGCATTATAGGTAGTGTGTATTTTTGTATTTCTAGCCTCTTTTTGGGTGTATTGAGGTGCTTGGAGTATTTCTACTTTTAGTTTCTCTTGGGATGTATTGAGGAAATGGTAGTAATGGAGGTTGGTTTTGGCTCACACTCGTGACACTTCGGTTATATGAGAGATCTTGAAGCAACTTAGCTTATGGCCCCCCTCTGGCTGTATTGGGGGATATGATGCATGTTGTGGCTGCTGCTTCGGAGGTGTGTTGGGGCATTCAGTGAAGGTTGGTTATAGTTACTAGCCGGAAGTAAACTTCATGTGCTTTTGATCATGGCCCCCCTTCGGTTGTATTGGGGAACTTATGAGGGATCTTGATGTAATCTTGCTTATACTGGCTGTATTGTTGATATGATGCATATTTAGGCTAACGCATTTCATGTAATCTTGTTTATAGCCTCTTTTTGGTTGTATTGGGGAACATGGTTACTATTGCTTTAGATGTATTGGGGAAACGACTGTAATTGATGAAGGTTTTGTGATCATACAGAGGATCAATGTATGCCCCAAAGATCCATGTACATAACATTTTGTGCAATATACTATTTACATTGCATAAAAAACATGCAAAAATGATGAAAGTGGTGAATTCGTTAGGAATCCAATTCTTTGGTTCTATCTCAATCTACACCCTAATTAAACATATTTCATTGAATTATTATTCTCAAACATCTCCTAGCAACTATTAATCATGGTTTAATCTATTAACCAAAGTTTTCCCTCAGGATACGATCTCTAATTAAATCTAACTACTGAATAACTTAGGATACGATCTCTAGATTCAATTAGGTAGTAGCATTACGAATTAGAAAAATCGATTAATAAAGGCAACATCTACATACGATGCATTATTTAACCTAGGTTATATTATCCCTAATGATTACGAACCTTTATTCGCCACAAATGAATTTTAACATAACAATTACGAATTACATTGAATATTCTAGCAATGGGTTTGTAATAAAACGATCCAATGAATGCATTCAAATCATCTTTTCATTATACTCAAAAAATAATTATCAGATAACAAAATTAATTCCTAAAGAGAGAAAGAAACAAAAAATACAAAGAACAAATGCTTAACTGGGTGGTCGGCGTCGATTGCACCTCCGAACTGGCATCGAGTGCTCTAGTTCTCCATGGGTCTCTCACGGTTAAGAGCTTCCATAGCCCTCTTCATGCTCTCCCGAGAGTTGCTACCTTTCTTTCCTAGCCACAAACACCTTGATTACTTTTATCTCCTACCGTCACCCCTCTTATAGGTTTATATTAGAAAATGCTAGGTTAAAAATGAGGATAAGGTGGCATCTTCTCAAATTATTATATAGGCCGTGAGTTTTCCATCCCCTATTTTACCTTACACACAAATCTTCTTTTTACTTTAAACATGGAATGACAGCTAGTAAATGTACACCTCTTCACATGATACATGTGCAGTCCCATACAATCCATGCAGCCAACGCCTATCCAAGTGTAGCCCCTTCTCTGCATCTTTGGTTTATGCTCTCCATTAATTAAATTCATATATAGCATAGGCATGAATGTGATGTTCCAGCCCTTCTAATGCAGTTGTCCACCATTGTTTTACCAGCCATCCCACGTTACACTTCTTTATACCTCAACTGGTGTGTGTCTTGCTTCAGCTCACCTTTTTTACTTCAACTCATATTTGACACGTTCACCTCTCTTTTATTTATTCTCCAATCGAAGTGCAACCCCACTCCATACATGTGTAGCTGTCTCAGTTATGCCTAGCCCCCAAAAATCTCTGTTTGTCACATTTTCCTTTTCTTGTCTTTATTTGCTCTAGTCTTCCTCATTCTTATTATGTGAAGACAAGTGGATATGAATCTTCAGAAAATAGCTCAAATATGGTGCTTTCGACTCACTTTAACTCCTTTGCTTCTAAATTTTGCCTAAAACCATATATGAGTCAAAATGAGTATCTTAAACAATTTCATGTCATTAATCACTATTATTTAATCAATTAAGCACATGTCAACCATTCCATAAGAATCTCCTCAGCAACTTCTCAATTTCCTTTGTTAATCCCTTAGATAAGAAGAAATGGGAAGACTAATACACACAGATGAAGTTTAAGATAAATTTGACTTTGAGTAACCTATATGCATTAGAAAAGAATCTATTGCACCAATGTCTCAATCTTTTTTGTATCTTCTCAATTAGAGGGAGGTAGAATCTGAATTGGAGTTTTCTTGAAGAGATGGGAAGTCCAAGGTACTTGAAAAGAAGGATCATTATTTGAAGACTTGAGATGTTCAAAAGCCAATCCACCCTATGCTAATCACTTTCTTAGATAATCAAGTGGCTTTTGCTTCTATTAACTTCTAAGTTTGATTATGAACACCTTTAGAGAGGCTATAATTATGATGATAGAGGCATCGTGACCTTTAGGGAAGAGTATTAAACCATCTATAAAAACTAGAGAAACCAAAACTATGTTTCTATATTTGTTATGATAGTTGAAGTTCATATTAGGATTGATGTTGTTAATTAGTCTATCTAGAGTTTCCATACATAAAATAAAGAGGTAAATTGATAGGGGGTTAACTTGACTCAAGCCCATTGTTCTTTGGAATAATTGTGTTGGTTCAACATTGATTAGAACATTGAAAGAGGTAGTGGTAATGCAAAGTTTTATCCAAGTTCAAAACTTCTCAAGGAATTCAAATGCTTTTTAGTTGAAGCAAGATAAATTCCCAACTGATTGTGCCAAAGGCTTTGAAGAAGTCTACATTACATAGTTTTTGGGACTCTTTTTCCTACAATGACATTTAAAAAGCTCATGGGCCACTAATATATTATCACCTTTTAATCTTCCATCCACAAAAGCTCCTTGTGATTCACTAATGATAACTTAAAGGACCTTCTTCGTTTTGTTAGCTAAAATTTTAAAAATGATCTTCTTGTATAAAAAGTTGCAATAGGAAATGGTTCTGAACTAATTTAAGGATCTAGGGTTAGATACTTTTAGGATCAGAAAAAGGAATGTGTTATTAATCTCTTTAAACATCTTATCTTTCTAAAAAGATTCCAAGATAGCTTCAAAGATGGTGTTCTTTATAAGGAGCTAAGATTTCTAATAGAAGAAGCCATTTTGGTGATTAAAACCTAGAGATTTTATAGAATTGAACTCAAAGACCACTTCCTCTATCCCTTACAGTCTAATTGGGCTTATTAATGTTTCTAGTTCATCATTTGTGAATTGGTTAAAGGACTTCAAAAGGAGAATTGATGAGGTGCTTAAGTTTGGGGTCCTTAAAACTTTTATTAAAATATTTTTTATATGTTATTCCTAATACTACTTCTAAATTCATATGGTCATGTGTTTGCTTATCTAAATCATACAAATTTAATTAAGTAAAACCTATTGTTGTATGACTAAATAATATTCTGGTTAAAGCAACCTTAAGTTTGCTCAACAATCATAACAATAAATAAAACTTTGGTTTATTCTTAAAAGATGAAAGATAATCATGTTCTAAATATTTACTAATAATTTAATGACATATTTAATTTCAAATAGTCTCGTTAAACATATATTACATGTAAAATGTCATTCATTTAAACATGTAACCTAGTATGCTCATATAATACATCAAACAAAGATATAAACATGTAATTTATTATACAAATATATTCAAATTATATGCATAAAGCATCAAGCCTTATTTGGTTTTAGTTATTAATCTTCATAATATAAAATAATATTTCCAACTCTTTGGATAATTTAACTAAATTAAATTAAATCCATTGATTCCTAGCTAAATTCTTATTCCAAATAAAAATCTAATTTAATTTCAAAATAATTTTTAATTTCAAATTGCAAGCCATTTTTTTATTATTTTGAATTTTTAAATAAAATTTAATTAAAAAGTCAATAAATTATTCTTCCCACTTATTATAATTTTAAAAAATATCAAAACTTAATATGTAAACATTCTAATCTAATTAGAAAATCATTTATAATCCATTTAGAAATAACTTTTCTTTAATTAGAAAACTATTTTTAATATTAAAGAAAACCACTTTCAAAATTAAATAAAATATTTTGAAATTAATTAAGAAAGTCCTTTCATTATTTATTTAGATATTAATTTGTTAATTAATTAGAAAATCACTCCTAAACTAATTAGGAAAATATTTCCAAATTTAATCAAGAAAAATATATTTTATAATAAGTTAAGAAATGTATTATAAATTAATAAATAAATTATTTATAAATAAATTATTATAATAAATCTCTAAAAAATAATAAATTTAACCTATCTCAATCAAATTAAAATAAATAACTTTGATAAAGAGGCACTTTTCCTAATTAAGCTAAGAAAAAATTTTCTTAAATGTAAAGGTGTTTAATTAATTAATTTTAATCTAATTGAAATATAATTAATTCTAATTCTAGGAAACAACTTTTTTAATGCTTTCACTAGGAATCAATCTAATTATTAATCTTAATCAAATAATTGATTTGCTTTGTAATTGAATGATAATTTAAAACTATTTAAAAATTCATTATTCAAGTTAGAAACACGGTACTCCATACTTGGAACAACTTTATTTAACTTTTAATACATAAGTTTATAGCCAAACAAATAAACCCCTATTCTAGTCTTAGGTTTAGACCGTCATATTGTTAAACACTCTTAACCTAAATATAAGATAAGTTAACCATATCTCCAAAATTTAGCAAATATTTTTTAACAAATACTCACACTTTTATTTAAGTACGTATTCTTATGTGGCGAATTTTACGTAATATACTTCCATGTAAAGCCACCTTAAGAAGAAGACATATGGATGTGGATGACACCTGTCCTATTTGTGGTAAGATTATGGAAACTACACAACATGTATTTTATTACTGTGACTTTGCCCAGTCTATGTGGCTTCTATCTATAGTGGACTGGAGCACTATCTCGTCTTTACATTAATGGCTTACGAGTGTGGTCTCATATTTTCCGCATTCCCAACAGGAGGAGATTTTTATGATAATCTGGTGTTTATGGATGAATACTAACGAAATTGTGTGGACATCGCGTATTCATTCACATCAGTCTATTATAAGTCGGGCATGGACAACCCTTTCTGAATGGAAGGCAGCAAAGGGATCCAATGCTGCTCATATACTACTAAACCAACGTTTTCAAGCTTATTGGGTGGCTTCAGCTCCAAATCAATTTAAATGTAATATTGATGTGGCTTTATTGGAGAACGGTTTTTATGGCATTGACATGATAATCCGAAATTCTCAGGGGGACAATTGTGTTGGGAAAATCATGGCGCTACCAGGTTGGAGAGATCCACAAGTAGGAGAACCCTTTTGTTTTTGGGAAGCTTTGAATTGGATCAAAACCTTATCTTTCTTCCCAATTTGTGTGGAGACGGATTGTTAGGTCGTTACTCAGTTTCTGCAATCTACGCTTACATTTTCTTCATACTTTTCAATGATTATTCAGGATTCTAAAACTCTGACTAATGAGCTTTCGTTTACCTCATATGCGTTTGCTAGAAAACCAGCGAATCAAGTTGCTCATACGATAACTAGGGCAGTTAATTCTATGCCTGATCTTGAATGAGGGTATGCCCTCCTTTTCTGTATGATGTTTTAACTATGGATCTTAATAACGTGCGTTGAGCACAATCATTTTTCCTTTAAAAAAAAGTCATCTTTATACTTTAGTGTGTGGGACCAATTATATCCTTCGTAAGAAAGAACGCTGTTAGTTTTTTTTAAATGTGCTATTAATGTATAGTCTCAATAGATTAATAATTAAAAACAAGTTAGGGATAATATATAAATCTAATATAAATATCATAATTATAATCTTATCGTAATGTTATTTATAATGTATATTTATTATATAAACTTTATCTTATATATTTGTTAATTAAAAAAATATACATATGAAAAAGAATATCATTAAATAATTATACTGTAAAACTACAATCAATTGATCACTATGGAGCCCAAAATAATAATAAAGGTCTTTTTGTTTCCACTTTAGTTTTAGTTTCTAAATCTAATAAAAACTTATTTGTTTAAGTTTTAAATTTAAAATTTTAGTTCTACTTTATTGTAATTTTCATAACTTATGAAAATCATAAATTTTGATTTTAGTTTTTATTTTTTATCATAAATTGATTTACCATCAATTAGATATATTATTTAATTATTTAATGTTAATTTATAATAAGAATTATGATTAATATAGTTTAATTATTTAATTTAATTTATTTTTATAATTGCTTTAAATTTTTTAAAATTTAATAAATATAATTTAAAATAAAATATATAATAAAACGAATATAAATTTATAAATAATTTTCTACTTATTACATTATTTATTTGAATAAATCATAACAAATTTTCAGTGATAAATATTATAAAAGAAATAAAATGAAATTATCTACTTAATTTTTTACTAAATTAAATTATTTTATTTAAAAATAAAATAAAACTAAAAATTATAATAGAAAATAAAAGTACATTTAAACAGTACTTAAATTTTTAAATCGTAATTAATTTTTTTTGCAGCAAGTGGAATAACTTTCAAAATTATTATGAAAATATCATACACATAATTACAATTAGGCGGCAGTACTAGAAAGATTTGAGAGTTCGTTAAGGCGATATAATGAATTGGAAGTTTGAAGGTCGAAACGCAAATCTGGGGGAGCTGATCCTCTGTCCCCAATTACCCAGCTCCCTCCCTGTACCCCATGCATCCAAGCCATTGATTAACAAGATCTCATGGGCAAATCTGGCTACGTCATCACGTCACATGTCTACGTTGCTCCTCTGGATCTGATCTGATTGGGGCCCATCCCATCCCATCCCATCCTCACACTGTCACTCCTTCCTATTCCAGGCAACGGTTTTATTATTGTTTTTGACGCGAATGAAAGGACAACGACAGTGCATAAATGCACACAACCAGCATTTTAACCGGTGATCACCGGTAACTGTCTCCGCCACCGACACCAATCACCGGTGACATCGTCCAAATAAAAATAAAAATAAAAATCAGGCAGGCTTTTAAAATCCCATGTTCCCGGCACTCTCTTACACTTCCAGCTGACTGATCCCACTTGTCTTAATTAAGCAGAAGAACGGGAGTACTACTAAGCAACCCCATGAACGTAAGAGAGATATAGAAAGAAGCGCTGATCCCGAAGTAAGTGTTGTTGCTTGGAAGAACCAAAAGCTAAAAGCTTTTCTTTGGAAGCAGAGCTCTAAAGCTGCGGTTAGTCTCCTTTTACCTTCCCTTTTTACAATGTCGTTTCTCGGGTATCTGTATTGTCGTTTGCTTCTCTGTTTCTCTGTCCTTATCTCTATCTGCCTAAAGTGTAAAATGTGTAACGTACCGATGTAATTCTTGTAAACAGCGACACCTGTGAATTGACTAATCAAAGCGTTCGTAACATTGATTATCTGCTTTCACCTCATGTGGTCTTTAGATCTTTCTGCAGTCATGATTTTGTTCTCTTGTTTCTTTGATCTGACTCAGTTTCCCGGTCTCTTATGGTGCTCTGCTTGAGATGGAAAGTTTCAGGTTCTTAACGTTTTTCTCATGCCTATTGTCTTGTTGCCCGAGTCTTTTGGCTTTCTTTGGTGTTGTTTGTGATGTTTTCTAGAGTTTGAAGTTTCAGTTCAAGTTTTACTATCTACTTCTAAGCCTTGAATGCATTTCTTTTGAATTGCAAGTGTAGATCTGCTTTTAGTGCTTTCAAAGAATGGGGCAAAGCCAACTCGTCTCCATTTTTATAAGCCATGTGAAATTGGATATTACTAAAGTTTCTTAATGTTTGTTGCGGTAGGAGATCTTTGTACTTGTTGGTTTAATTTGAGTCATGGTCGCACTTTCTCCGAAACTGTTGAGTCTTGATTCTCAAAAGCATAGATATATCGGATGTACTTGCGATGATTATGATCATACTCTTTTTTTCAATTGCTTCTGTCCAATTCTGGCAGAAGTGATAACTGTTCACTGACCTGATGATTAGAGTTTGACTTCGTGTTGCTAACGTCCAAATGGCCAATTCTTGTGTATCCTTTACAGACTTGTTTCTCAGATAGTTGATTTGGAGTGGAAAACGCTACAAGCAGTTCATTCTACTTGGTAAGTGGGCGAATCTTATTTTCGATGCATACGGCGTGAACCCAACTTGTAAATTTTCATAACTGAGTCTTTAGTTGCTATTCTTACTCTTTTAAAGCAGCTCGCTCGTTGGCTTGATAGAGTTTGACGTCAAACGCCTTAGTTATGAAAGAGATTGACAAGAAGAGAGCCTCAAACAATAGGCAAGCAAAACGCCCCGGAAAAACTGAGAGGAGAGACCGCAAGCCACACCAAACATTGAATGGAAATAGAAGTGAAACTAAAGCATTTCCAGCTAAACCGGACTCTAGTGTCTTAGTAAGTGATTCCAACACGGGCTCGGAGCCCTCTGAAGTTTATGAAAACATGGTCATACATTATCTGGATGATGTCAACAGGTTTGAGGAGGCACCTCAAGGTTCGAAAGCCAGTGCCATGATTGATAAACTGAATAAAGATGAGATCTTAGATGACCATTCTACTGATTTGGAAAAAGAATCTAAGAATGGAAGAGAAGAGGAATCAGATTCTGATACAATAATAGATTCAGTATCATCTCATGCGGATTCAGTTGTAGCTGAGGATGAGAAAGTAGAAAGACTTGTTAGAGTCCCCAAAAGTGTTGCCAGTAAGAACGGATTGGATGGATCTACAGGGAAATCTGATCATGAAGGTAGTAAATCTGAAGGTAAACCATTGAATAATACTCTTAATAAACATTCAAAATCAAAGAAAGAGTTCTATAGAGTTAGTGATTTAAGTTCTGAAATAAATTCCCAAGACAATAAGGACCCACATGAACCTTCATCAGAACCTTCTGAAGGAGTTGTTGATAAGCCAGTTGAAGAAGTAAAAGATACAAATGTTTTGGATCAGGCCTCAAATGGCACTAAAAGTGTCATAAATGATAATGAAATAATTGATGCAGATGAAAATGGGGAACCAGAGGATGAGGCAGTCTTAAATCAGCGGATTGAAGACTTGGAAATGAAAATTGAGAAACTTGAAGAGGAGCTCAGAGAAGTTGCTGCACTTGAAATATCACTGTATTCTGTTGTATCAGAACATGGTAGCTCAGCACATAAGGTGCACACACCTGCTCGTCGTCTTTCTAGACTTTACATTCATGCTTGTAAGCATTGGACTCAAAATAAACGGGCTACAATTGCTAAAAATACTATATCAGGACTTGTGTTGATTGCCAAGTCATGTGGGAATGACGTTCCAAGGCAAGTCTCTTAACTGGAAAATGTGCTTAAATTGTCACTCTGAGCTGTTATAGACTGATACATAGTGTTCTGTTTTTCAAGGTTAACATTCTGGTTGTCAAACACTGTTGTTCTGAGGGAGATCATATCTCAGGCATTTGGTGGTTCACATTACCAAAATCCACAAGCAAAGTTAGCCGAGTCCAATGGCAATGCCAAGAGGAATGATTCAAATGAAGGAAAACTTACCACTCTGAAATGGAAGGGTGGTTCAGCTAATAAACTAGCTGGTGGCTTTCTTCAGTTCTCTGAAGATTGGCAGGAGACAAGAACCTTCATAACTGCCTTGGAGAAAGTTGAATCATGGATGTTTTCTCGGATAGTTGAATCAGTTTGGTGGCAGGTATATAATTTCTAGCTATCATCCAATTCCGCTCAACGAATGAATTTATAGAACTGGGTAATTTCCGCTTATAAGAATGATACAAATGTAGTTTCTCTTCTTGACAAAAGAGTGAAGTAAGGCCTCAAGCATGAAGCGGTTTAGTTTTGTTCATAAGAAGATTGCTGTAAATTTTATAGCTAATCCTCTTTTTGTTAATCAGTAGAAGTCCTCTGATGTCTTTTCAGGCTTTAACTCCACATATGCAATCTCCGAAGGACTTGTCTAAGAAAAGCACAGGAAAATTGTTAGGACCTGCCCTAGGTGACCAACAGCAGGGTAGCTTTTCCATCAACCTTTGGAAGAATGCTTTCCAAGATGCATTCCAAAGACTTTGCCCTGTTAGAGCTGGAGGACATGAGTGTGGTTGTTTGCCTGTCATAGCAAGATTGGTACACATTTTCAGTTTTGCAATTGCTCCATCTAGCCATTTGTTTAAGTTCTTTTGTATATGTCTAAAATTCATGGCTTTTATTGGTTCAAGACATTATATGTCCACTTCCTTTTGCTTGGAAGTTCTTATTATAGTTCAGCTGGATTTAAAACTTTTGCTTTCAAATAATCTGTTGACCAGGTCATGGAACAATGTGTTGCAAGACTAGATGTAGCAATGTTCAATGCCATTCTCCGTGAATCAGCTCATGAGATCCCAACAGACCCTATTTCTGATTCTATTGTCGATCCCAAGGTCCTACCCATTCCAGCTGGAGACCTGAGCTTTGGCTCTGGCGCCCAACTGAAAAATTCGGTACATGTAGATCTTTCATTAACATTCTCGGCCATACTGCATGTGTTTGAATGGCAAGTAGTATCTGCTTGTAGTAGGCCTATACCCTATGTTCGGTTAATTGCAATGAATTGTTTTATTCTCAAGAGCACATGCACTTAAGGCGTCAATAACTTGATAATGAACCACCACATGTATTCAAGCAGAGATATATTTTCCCTTTTATGGTAAAAACTCTTTAAACCATGGAAACCTATTTCCTATGCAGGTTGGTGATTGGTCTAGATGGCTAACTGATATGTTTGGCATGGATACTGATGACTCCATGAAAGAACAGCAGAATGATGAGAATGATGAAAAGCAAGATATTGAATCTAAATGCTTTGTCCTCCTTAATGACTTGAGTGATCTTCTGATGCTTCCAAAGGACATGCTCATGGATCGATCAATGAGAAAGCAGGTGATTCTATAATCTAAGAAAATTAGCTTAAAAGTCTGTTGGTTTTGCAAATGCTCTTAGTTGGTGGAGTTTGACTTCGATTATTGTCTGCTTGATATTCCAAGGTTTGCCCATCAATTAGTCTAGCACTCATAAAGAGGATACTCTGCAACTTTACTCCAGATGAGTTCTGTCCAGATCCTGTCCCAGGAGATGTGTTAGAAGTACTCAATGCTGAGGTACAAATTTTTTTATTTTTGACATTTATATCTCAATATAAGTCCATTTGACAATTTATCGGCTATGGTGTGAGTAGAATAGGACTTCTGAAACATTTAAGTGGAATAGGACTTGAAGAATAATCAATCTTGGCAGGTGTTCCCTTTATATGAAAAATTACGAGTTCAAAACTATGGCAAACCTTGCCACACAAGTACTGTATATTTTATTTAGGGCTTCTAATCGATGTTTTTCAGCTTGACGGCAATATTTCATTAATAGTACTTTAGTTTTGAGACAAGATACTTGAGAAATAGTTGATGAAGAGGGCTAGAGTAAGATAGTTGAAGGTTGACGTCTTTCTGACTTGTGATGATAAGCTCTGTGTAATGCTTGTTTTTGACTATTTCTATTTTAAATTTTTGATTTCTGCTCACTCTGAGTAGAGTATTTGTGTCGTGATGCTTTTGATTCATTCATGTTTTAAGAGTATTATTGAGCGGAGGATGCTGCGAGAGTCTGCAAAAAGCTTTCCTTATGCAGCTGCCCCAGTTTTGTACACTCCACCATCGTCTGCTGATGTTGCTGAAAAAATTGATGAGGCAGGAGGAAGATCTCAATTGTCAAGGAACGCTTCTGTTCTACAGAGGAAAGGATACACAAGTGACGAGGAACTTGAGGAACTGGACTGTCCACTTGCTTCCATAATTGAGAAATTGCCATCATCTCCAAGTGTCATAACCGATGGACCAAAGGAACATTCAACTTATGCAGTCACTAATGCTAGGTATGAACTGCTTCGTGAAGTGTGGTCCATGTGAATGCCGGGACAAGGTGACTTGTATATTACTTTGTATCTTTTTGTGGAAGGAAAAATAAGAATTTAATTGGGAATAAGTTGCAAAGGAAAATGAATGCAAGTTTTAGAAGGTAGCTGAAGCCAAAAGTTCCTTGTGATTCTGGAAACAGTGTTTTATCACTACTCTTTATTAATTAAAAATTGATATCATAAATAATTTTGGCTTTAGTTATGAGTTTATTATATGGTTTATTGTGGACTATTTCTTATACAGGGAGGGGTTATTTAAAAGCATATCAAAGGTGACAAAAGCACCATATTTTAAAATTAAAGGCAATTGACTTTGCTTAGCATGGCTAAGGACTTGGGTGATAGTATTGAATTTGAGGCTAAGAACCTATTTGAGGTCCTTCAAGTTTAGGCCATCATGATTAATTGTGTTTTTTGAAAGTTGAATGAATTAATAATACTTTTTCCTATAGGGGGTGAAAGTTCGAAACAAAGAGTAACATTGTTGTAGCTTTATATAATAAGACAAAGGGCTAAGCCACTCACATCATGATCATTAAATACATATGAGCTATAAAATAATACCATTGCCCATTGATCAAAGGGATCATAAGCTTGGGGATCTAGGATTAGTTCCTAGTTTCCTTATGTCCAGGGAACTTACCAGACTTGAAATGCC
>JANIPN010000007.1:6697043-6709366 GCA_027478595.1 Erythroxylum anguifugum
TAAATACATATATTGATGAAAATAAAGAAATTAGAAGGTAAAAGTATACTTAAATATTTCAAGACTATTTATAAGCACGGGGGACCACAAATTACCTACACTAAAAAAAAATTAACGTTAAAAGTATAAATGACTTTAACGTTATAATAATGTTAAAGACTTAAAGTTTATAGTAGCTCCTCAACGTTAAAATCACATGAGTGTCGCACTCTGTAGCATTGCAGCATAAAGTTTACATTATAAGTTTAAGAGGGTGAGAGGGGCTGAGGCCCCCCCCCCTCTTATAGTGGGCCCTGGGCAGGGGCCGGCTCTGAAACTAGCCAATCTAATGACTCATTTCTTTGTAAAAATTACTAAAAATAATATGCTCCTTGATTTACTTGAAATCATTTTGACAAAACCACTGAATATCTTATTTCATATCTCATAACACTGTTATATTTCTTTCTTCTCATAGAGCATAAATTCTATAACTTAACACTAACTTGAATACAATTGATTCCCCTTTGTGAGTGAATCTCAATTATTCTACCAAAGTTGGAAGTTGTGTCTAATTGTTCCCAAAGTATTGTATCTTACATATGTTCCAAGCCTACCTCTAAAAAGTGTTAGCAAGATGACATGTTACAAAAAGATTTTTGTGTCTCCAAGAGTTGATTACAAAGCTTATATATATAATTAGACAATGTTACACCTTTTAGTTTGCCATGGTATACAACTTTCGTTTGATTGCTAGCCATAATGTAAATGATGCCCTAGTGGAGTTACTTGGAAACTAGTAAGCCTCCACTAATCCCTAAAGATTTCCATATATGAATCGTTTGTAAAGGTTTTAGAGCTATGCTTTAACAATACAATCCTATCTTCTTCGTCCACTTTGGGTTTAAAATTAGGTATTAAGCTCATGGTAGTACCAAGACCTCTATGACTACAATTCCATTCTCCATTAAAGATTATATTTTTAACCTTAACTGAAAGAGGAATTATACTTTTCAGTCTATCAAGTTCCTAATATCTAAATAGGGGACCTATCTAAAACTAATTGTCAAACTAAAGTCGTGTTTTTGAGCCACTGCCAATGAGAGCTATCATTTTATAGCTATGTTTTCTCTTAAGTTCAATAATTGATTGAGAGACTAAGAGTAACTTGGCTTGGATTTAACAGACCATAAGATTTTTTTTTATTAAACAAAAGTGCATCAATTTCACCTAAATTGACTCATTGTCAATGAAAAGCTTCCATATTCTATTATCCATGAGCATTTTATTGGTGGTTTTGCCTGATTTTATACCTAAACCTCTTTCCTCTTTTGATAAGAAAAATTCCAACCATCTTACCTTGGCAATAGTTACTTAATCAACTTTAGCTTACCAAAGAAAATTCTTTAGGATCCTCTCAATTACCTTAATCATGCTTTAGGCTAAATAAATGTGACAACTTTAATGAATATGGAGATTTGTTATCACTACTAGTACAAGCTAAAGTTTTCTTCTATATGATTTGAGTTAAATAAGGGATGAAAATCTCTATATGATAGTATTTTGTGTGAGATTAGGATTCTTAGATATTTGAAAGGTAGATCACGACTACTAAGATTATAAATATTTGTGAAAATTCTATTCATTGCTTTTGAATTACTGTAGATGTAAATATGGTTGTTACTCTTATTACTAAAGAGATTTGACAAGTTACTATAGTAATTTAGTGTATCCATGAGAAATTGCAGAGAAGTGATCTCAGTTCCATATAGTGACAAGAGACCATCTTCAAAGGATAACTGATATAGTTGCAACATTTAAATTTATGATGAAATATGAATTCTTTAGAATTTGCAACCTTATATGCCAACATTCTTAATATCACTTCTATGTCAAAAACAAATAGGTAAGGAGAGAGTAGATCTCCTTTTCTAAGGCCTTTAGCACCTTGAAAAAATATTTTTTGTTCTCTATTAACAATGATTGCATATAAGGTAGTTGTAATGCACTACTCTATCTAAGAGATGAAGATCTTTGGGAAGCCAAAAGCCTACTATATGTCCAAAATAAAGCTACAATGCAAGGATTCAAATGCTTTATTAAATTCAATTTTTGAAGGCACAACTTCTTAAGGCTTTTTACTATCATAGCTTTTAAGCAACTCTTAAGCTAGCATTAAGTTATCACCCTTTCTCCTATACTAAATAAATATTCCTTAAGTAGGATTGGTGATAAGCTTTAACACCTCTTTCAACCTTTTAGCAATTAGCTTGATAATCTTGTAAATGACATTAAAATAAAAAATAGGCTTAAAAAAAGGAAGTTGGCATTAAAATTTTTAACGATAAGGTAGATAAAAGATTTTTTTAGTTCTTTTGAAAGCTTATTTATACAAAGAATTCTAACACCATAAATATAATTATATTAACTATTGGATGCTATTTTTATTAAAAAAAACCATTTAACCCTTCGAGATCTAGAGCTTTATCATGGTTCAATTTAAATAAAGCTTGTTTGATATCTAGGGCATTGAAATGCCTTATGAGCTTCTCCTCTTACTATTGAGAGATAAAGTTAGGGATGAATTCCATTATAACCTTAACTTGCATAACTAATTTAAAGTCATAGTAGATTATTAAAATAATTCAAAGAAACTACTTCAATCTCCTTATATTCTCTACTGGTGTCTTTACTTTGTTTTTTAAAGAGTATATCTTATTGGAATTCCTTTTGCAAAGAATTGCATTATAGAAAATCTAGTGTTTTTTTTATCACAATCCTATATTTAATGGTTTCTTATCTTTTGTCTCGGTAGTGAACAATGGTTCTCTAATGCCTAAGAATAGTAAAATAAAGCCATTTTCTCATGAGCTTTAAGGTCCATATCCCTATCTGGAGGTTCAGTGCATTTTGAATTGTAATTAAATTCTCCCTCAATTTGTAAATACAAGAATTTGCATCCTTAACCTTATTATGATATAGTTTTCAACTCCACCTTAATTTCTTGAAGTTTCTACTTTAGTATTGAGTCCTCTCTTGATTGCCTCTTTAAGTTTTTCTAGATTAACCATTAGGGTATTAAATATAAAAGGAGAATTCGCTCTTCCTTTCCTTTCAACAAAGATTACTTTAATAGAGGAATGATCAAAACATAAAGTGGAATGGAAGTAATCCCTGCTATTAGAACATTTTAAGAGTCGATGGGGGTTAAGCAATGCCTTGTTTAACCTTTTCCTTTTGCTCCTTATGAATTAGGAACCTTCAAATATTAATTCAATAGTAATACTTTCACCTTTGGCATTTTGAGCCTTAATGATACTATTAAAGTCACCAAGTAAAATCTAAAGGAAACTCATTGAGGAACTCAAAGATTTAATATTATACCATAAAGAGCTACTCATGAACTCTTGATTAGCTCTATATATAAAATTAATACTAGATACGTATGATCTACTTCAATATTAATCATGAGATGGATAAATTGATATAAGGTAAAAGTTTAATGAACCTTGATTATACTTGGGTCATAAGCTATTATAATCCTCATATTTTGGTGGTCTTGGTGATTTGAGATGATTTTCCAATTTTTACCAAAAATCTAAGAGCACTTATGTAGCTTATCTACTTTAATTCGTGTTTCCAATAATCCAACCAACTTCAATTTCTCTGATAGTAAATAGCCTTTGATCATCCATTATTTTTTAGGGTAATTCATTATATTCCATATTATAATCATCAAGAAGAATCAAGGGACTATGGTCCTTTGTTATTTGATTTCCTTTCACATTTCTTTTTAGTATTTATCACTGAATTTGTAGAGACGTCAAAACCCTTCATAACTACCTCTTTTGAGGTAGATTTCATAATTACATTACAATTATCATTTAAATTATCTATACTATATTACACAATGGGATTAGTTTCCTTAAAGGTGGTTATTTTATCTCTTAGTAAAAGTTGACTTAGTTTCGGAGCTAGAAAGTCCATAACTTCATCCTTATTCCTAGTTTTCTCTCGGAATAGAGTATTAAGTGACTTGTTTTCCCTTGTATTGTTCCCTAACTGTCAATGAGAGTGATAGATGGATAATTGCACATATTTTTGCCCCATATTTGATGTGTTTTTGCTTGATATTTTATACTTTTATTGTATATTGGTATTTAATTTGCTTCAAGTGAGTTTACATAACATAATTGCCTTTATGGACTAAAAGGATGAGAATTCAGACAAGATCACGGTAGAAATTAAAGATTTGAAGTGCATAAAGGATGCATTTCCTCGAGCTCGTGCATCTTCATGATTCTCGTAATTTTTGGTTATGCATAGTTAAATTTTGTGATTAAAAGACATTTTTTTAGGTAGTTGGGAGGAGTCATAAAGCAGACGAGGTGACAAAGAACTCGTTCTCTAAGTGCAATTTTGAGAGAGAAGCGAAAACTGTGAAGAAATCATTGAAAAATCCATCGAAATACAAGATCAAGCCTATATATCGCAAGAATATTCCATAGAAGACAATAAGGGAGATTTAGAATTATTAACCCATTATTTTCATTTCGTTTTTCTTTCATTGTATGTTTGATTTCTTGTTCAATAATGTGTAACTAAACATCTAGTTAGTATTTAGGTCAGATGAACCTTATATTAATACTTTGATATGATTTGATTCTTTTATTAATATAATTGGTTTGATTTTTATATTGGATCTGATTACATGTTTTATATATAATCTATTTTCTTACATAAAGATTGAGAAATCCTAAGTTTGAATAGATCTACCACAATTGGAAGGATTTGATTGCAACCTTAAAGATAAGATAACATAAATTTCTGGATTAGGGTCAAACCTAATAGAGAGATTCATAAATTGGTAGCGCAATCCTATAAACTTCAACTTGAGTAATTCAATTGGAAACCTCAGAATTAGTTGTTAATAGACTCAAGGTCAACTATTAGCATACCATAGGAGTCTCCACAGTCCAATACATCAACAAAACAGTTACATGATAAAAGATCAATATGTTAAGGGTTTAAGAGGATTTAAACCTAGATACTAATATCTGATAGCGATAGTTTTCTAAGTGAATTACACTATCTTTGTGTTCATTACTGTTTCCTATTCTATTTTACTTGCTTAATTTTATTTCCTTTAACTAAAGGAAATAAAAAATCTAAAACCAATCCTTAGGCTAAATAATAGAGGAAGGGTAATTATTAGTATTCATCCTCTTCGTGGGATCAACCCGTACTTGCTAGTACTAGCTACAACTATGTCGTGTCCTTGAGGTTATTACAATATTGACAAACACAAAATAAATCAATCAAGTTTTTGGTGTCATTGTTGGGGACTTTGATATTAGGAAAGATTGAAAGCTATTATTCTAATCATTTTCATTTTATTTTGTTTTATCTTTGTTCTTATTTTTTTATTTTTTATTTTTGTCTTTTATATTTATTTTCTTTTATTTATTTTATTGTATCTTATTGTATTTGTGGTTTATTGTAGGAATTGCAATTAATTGTTATAACCACAACTCATAAAGGAAGGATGGAGTATACGAGACTTTTGTGGGAGCCAAAATGCCTTCACAATCTATATCATCATATATTAGAGAGAGGGGTGTTCTCACATATTTTCGGAAACGCAATTGATGTTTAAGTTGTGTCATGACATTGGTGGGAGTTATCACTACAGTCATGAATGTTAAGCACCAACACATCCATGGGAGCGACCAAGCATGTGCTATCAACCTCATGAACAACTACAATTCAGAATGGAGTAATTCTTATAGCTATGGATGGAACAATTACACTCTAGCTGGATATTTAGAGCACCAAGAACCTACAGTTAATGAGCCAACTTTGGAAGATATGATGGATGATTTTATTCAAGAGTCAATCATGAAGCATCACGAAGAAGAGGCTCGAACACAAAATTTGGTGAATCACCTGGGCTAATTGGCAGACATGTTATTTGACGAGATCCAAGGGAGTATGCCTAGTCCTATTGAAATGGATGTTAAACAACATGGAATGACAATCACTCTCAAGAGTCACAACGAGCTTCCAATAAAAGAAAGTGTTACAGATAAATTAATAGAAGTCCTTATCGAAATGAAAGCTAACCGACACAAATTTGAGAGTGGATAAATGACATAGATTAGCTTCATGAATGGAGGAACGTTCCAAAAAGAGCCCCCAGTAGAAAAAGAAGTGGAGGAAGAAGAGGAAGCAAGTCTTAGAGATAAATTAATGGAAATCCTTGCTGAATGAAAGCTGATCGACGTGAATTTGAGAGTAAAGAAAAGAAAAAGGTTAGTTTCATGAATGAAGGTGTATTCGAAGAAGATCTTCTTGAAGAAGAAGACAAAGAAAGGGAAACATTATAAATAGTGCAATGGAATACCTTCCAGAACTTAAACTTAGCTGACGTGAATTTGGAGAAAGAGTTTCTTCACCTAAATTTCTTAACCATAATGCATAATACTATTCTAAGTCTATTAACTCAATAGAGTGAAGACAAGGAAAGGGTTGGCTTCATAAGTGAAGTGTTATTCTAAGAAAAGCTTATGGAACAAGAAGAAGTCTCCATCCAAGAAGAGAAAATAGAGGAGTGGCAGAAAATAACTAAAAAAGGTGAGCCAGAAGCCTCTGTCTAGGAAGAAGAAAAAGACGAGAGGACAGAGGAGGTGGAGGAAGAACTGGTGGAGGAACCAAGTAAGGAAAATACTGATGAGAAATTGGTAGTGAACTTAAGTATAGAAGGTTCCCACTTCCTCGAAGACAAATTATTCAAGCTAGTTCATGATTCAGAAAGTTTTATTATTCCCCATTTTATTAATAATTTGTCATTACAAAGGGCATTATTGCTTGAAGTTGGATCTATTAATTTGATAAATTATGTCCTTGTTATTATTTTGTCGCTGGTGGCTTATTTACATGCTATGAAACTACTTTGTGGAGAAAAAAGTGAAAGTAAGCCGCTGATTATTGATCTAGGATGACATTAAACATGCAAGTTACGTCGAGTTATCAACGTTAAAACCCATGAGTTAGTTTTAATTTTATTGCAATTTTGATATTATCTTATGTTTGCTTTTGTCTTAGTGTAGAATTTTATGTTTTGTTGTGTTATTTCTTTTGTTTCTTTTTATCCTTTTCTTTTACATTTTTCAAGGATTAGTCTCATATTGGATGGATCCAAATCAAGAAATCGTCATATTTAGAAAAGTACCACTAAACCCTCTCACTTTTTCATAAATGCTTATACTGTGTACATTGGGGCAAATGTACAACTTTAAGTGTGGGGATGGGTTTAATAAATTCTAATGACTTCTTTAAGTTTATTATAATCCTGATTATAAATTTTATTAACTGATATCTTGAATTGGTTAAAATCTTTCCATGAATACTATGTTTCATTGTTGAATATTGATTTCAATTAGTATGCAAAAGGATGATGGTTAGAATAAAACTAGTTTTCTAAGCATATTTTTTGTTATCATTGAAATAATCAAGTTGAATGAAATTGCATATTATTTATAGACATATATACCCATCTTTTTCGCGAGCTTTTGAGCCTAAAATCATATTTTTAATTTTTTTAAGCTTTTGTTATTCTTTCATGTGTGTGATATCATATATAGTAGGATAGTTATATAACTTGCTTTTATTATGGATAATGAGACCATATTTGTAAAATTAGAAGCATTGATATGATGAAGGCACTTTGATTCACCAATTTTCTTTAGCCTATTTCTTTGAAATCTCCATACCCTAAAATTTACCTTTAGGAATAGCAAAGTTGAGCCTTAACCTTTTTCATTGATTAAACTGACATATTAATCTTTATCCTATTTTTCTTTGAAGACCTTTTTATTGCTTTGAAACTTGAAGGTTACTTACATTATTTACTTGTTGAGACATGAAATTTGTGAAAGGTCTAACAATTGTTGAATTATGGTACTGATTGGAATATTGAAAAAAGGAGAAAAAAAGAGAAAGAAGAAAGAAGAAAGAAAGAAAGAATAAAAAAGAATAAATTTATGGTACCAATAAAGTTGCATTGAAAGGACCTATGTATACTTGTAAAAAGGTCTTGAAATATATTATATAGTAAATTTCCTTTAATTTAACCTTTTTATTAACCCAATCATACCTTACCTAAGTCCCGTTGCAAGCTTATAAGATTGTTTAATTTTTTATTCTAGTTTGAACATACGTGGTGGAGCTGTGATTTTAATGCAAACATATGGTAAGAATTCTACTATGCATTGGTTAAGAGTTTAGATACTTTTTAACCTAAACACTTAAGTGCATTGAATAAAATCTTGGTGAGGGTGTGAAGAGATATGCTTTTGATTCCAATGCAATTGTTTATGTAATTACTATTAATATTGCTTAGGAAGTTAATTTTAGGACAACTTGACTCTAATTATTTGTTAATTTAACTCAATAGGATGAATGGACAGATTGAGATTGACGATGGATTGATATTGTAGAATTTATAATTTTGATTATAGTTTACTTGAGGATGAGCAAAAGCTTAAGTGTGGGGATATTTGATAGATGGATAATTGAACATATTTTTACCTATATTTCATGTGTTTTTGCTTGATATTTTATATTTTTGTTGTATATTTGATACTTATTTCGCTTTAAGTGTGTTTACATAGCATAATTGCCTTTATAGACTAAAAGGATAAGAATTCGGATGAGATCACAATAGAAATTGAAAATTTAAAGTGCAAAAAGGTTGCAAGGCCGTGCACATTGCCATGCACTTCCCTAAGCCTGTGCATCTTGATAATTCTTATAAACTTTGGTTATACACGACTCCTAAAACCCTAAATTTTGTGATAAAAAGACGTTTTCAGAGGCAGCTGAGAGGATTCGTAGAGTAGATAGAGGGAGGTGATTCCAGGGTGGAACTCATTCTTCAGGTGCAATTTGAGCCAGAGAAGTGGAAAACATGAAGAAATCATTGAAAGATCCATAAAAAATATAAGATCAGACCTCTACATCATAAGAACACTCGATAGAAGACAATTAGGGAGATTTAGAATTATGAATCCATTATTTTCATTTCATTTTTCTTTCAATGTATGCTTGAATTCTTTCACTGTTGTTTGATTTCGTGTTCGATAATGTATAACTAAACATTTAGTTAGTATTAGGATAAATGAACCTTATGTAATATGATTTAATTATTTTATTAATGTAATTAATGTGATTATGATATTGGATCCAATTACGTGGTTTATTTATAATTTGATTTCATATATGGAGATTAAGAAATCCTAGGTTTGAATAGATCTACCATAATTGGAAGGATTTGATTGCAACCTTAGAAATATGATGACATAAATCTTCTGAACTAGAATCAAACTTAATAGAGGGATTCATAAATTGATAATGCAATCCTGTAAACTTTAAACAAAATAATTTGGTTGGAAACCTTAGAATTAGTTGTTAATAGGCTCAAGGTCAGTTATTAGCATACCATATGAGTCTCCACGTTCCAATGCATCAACAAAACAATTGCATGATAAAAGATCAATCTATTAAGGGTTTAGGGGGATTTAAACCTAGATACTAATTTCTAATAATGATAGTTTTCTAAGTGAATTCCACTATCTCTATGCTTATTATTGTTTCCTATTCTAGTTTACTTGCTTATTTTTATTTCATTTAATTAAAAATATAAAATCAATCCTTAGGCTAGATAATAAAGGAAGGGTAATTACTAGTATTCATCGTCTTCGTGGAATCAACCCATACTTACTAGTACGAGCTATAGCTAGTCATGTACTTACGATTATTATAATATTGACTAACAAAAAATAAGTTAATCAATGAGCATTATATATATATATATATCATCTTTAGGAGTTCATCAACTTCTATGTTTTGTTTCTTTTCCTCTATTTCGAAAACTAGAGTTGACATTCCCAAGGGATCATCCTATAAGCTTATAAGTGTTAGCTTCTAGATCTTCCTTTCATAGGGAATATAGGGATTCTATTAGTAAGAAAGTTTTATCTTAGACTCTTCTTATACCCCTCCCTTGTTTAACCATATTATCTTCAAAGAGCCAAGCAACTTTTCGTTTAAATTCACTTCTAAGCATATTCTTGCATAGCTTATTATTGTCATCCCTATTATGTTTTCTTCTAAGCAAATTGGCCTTCTAAAAGAGCTTCCAAGATAACTTAGAATTTTTGTGAGCCAGTATTCAAGAAGTAGGTTATGAAAATTAATCTAAATAGGAAAGCTTTTATATACATTTCTTAAATAATGTTATTCTAAACCATCATCTTTAGGTTGAAAGTAGCTTGCCTTTGATACACCATAAACCTAATTTTGGAACTTTATACATCCTAGCTTCACTGCTAAAGTTTGAAATCATGAATTCCTCTTTATATATAAAAATTTTACCAAGTCCTATCTTTCCCTAGTTTGATTATATCAAATTTTGCATTTGGAGAAATGGAAGTCTTTTGCAGAAGAAAATATGCTCAAATACCAACTTAGGGGAAGAAAAAGAAGAAGAGTGGTTAGGTTTGAGTGTGGAGAATGGGGTACTGACAAGGGAGCAGTTGGATCAACAAAGTTAAGAGTTAATAGTGAAGCTAATGATTAAGGTGTTTTGGGTTGGAAGAATAAATAAAAGGGGCTGAATGGTAGAGCTAAGAGGTCGAGGAGGCTTAGAAGTAGAAAAGGGCACAAAAGGAGATGTTGAAGTTAGCGTCAGGTAAGGCATCTTAGGGTTTGGCATGTGGTCACTTAAAGATCATCTTTTTGGAACTTTAGGTGGTGAGTTAAATTTCTTTCCTTTTTCTTTTTGGGATTGTCTTCTCTACGTTATTTCTTTTATAATTTGTTGATTTTAGAATTAAGGATTATAAAGCTTTTATATGTTTTTCCTATCACAAACATGGTTTAGGACAAAGTCATCTCCAGGTTGTGTATACTTCTTATCTAAAGAGCGACATGGGCTCTAACATATTAGTGTTCATATATTGTATTATGAATTTTCTCCATTTGCGCACAAGTTGAGACACGACTGTATCCCATAGCACGTGTCCTTTCAAAAAAATTTCTTGCCATACAAACTCTCTTTTGCTCTTATTTCTGATTGTATATTCAATTCTAAGTTGTTTAACAATGATACAATCTTGCACACAGTTATGTACTAGATCATGTTTAGCTAAGATTTGTGTTTTCTTCATGTTTTCACTTGTAATCTTCTTCATTTCTTGACAAAGCTTATCTTAAGGTAATATCTTCTTAATTGCATAAAAATATATTAGAAGCTAAGCAAACTAAGGTATTTTAAGCAAAAAATAAAGTACAATATTGCGAATAAATATATGTATGCTTTACTTAAATCAAATACCTTAACATTTAATTTTTTTCTTATTCTAAAGCAAATTAATCTCAATCACTCTCAATTTAAGCAAGTTTCAACTATAAGAAAGCTAAAAAAACTAATTAAAGAAATCAAAGGTGCTCATTATTTGCTTAACTACATTACATCAACTATTTATTTTCTTAAAACTTGCACTAATTTACAGTTTACTTTAACTTAAATGAACAACCCTTCAAAAATCAACTTAATTCAAATAATTTTACCCTATATATAAAATAAAGATAATGGGTAAAAAAATTTCTTTCTCACACACTTAATAACAATGTTAAAAATAAATTAAAAACACTTATTTTTAGTACTTTTATGGAGTATAAGAGGCTTATTTGAAACGTCATTCCAACTTTTTAGTGATAAGGTAAACTTAATGAATACCACTTGTTATTAGTTTAGTCGCCACTTCAAATGGTTATTATAACCATTCTTAAAGTCAAATCCTTATTTAGGTTAAAGTCAATTAAGTAAAATTATTTTTGTTCATTTTATTCATTTTTCATTTTTTTAATGTAATGGAATACTAGACTAATAAGTTCAACTTTAACTTAATTTGTGTTAAAAATCATACATAAATCAAGAATCAATTTAAGATCATTAAATTAAATTGAAATTAAACTACTCATCAATTATTATAGCTATGGACACAACCTATGTTGGATCTCGTATTCGAAACCCAACTACAGAGAAAAACCGACTAAATCAGAGCATTTCCACTCTTGCTCTGATACCACCAATGTTGGGACCCGTTTTCGAATCCCAACCTCGCAGCACAAACGAATCGTAGCTTAACTAATATCGCGTCATTTTTTTTTTCATTTACACATCATTCTAAGTTGTTTCAATTTCCAAATTGAAATTCATCAATCCTTTATAATCAAAATAAATCCATTAATTTATCAAAACTGATTATTCCTTTTCTTTT